>JAQFZO010000295.1:0-28748 GCA_034695885.1 Geophilus flavus
GCCGTTGGAGAGATTAAAACAGCGAGTGAATTGAAAGCTTGCACAAATGAAATCGAAGATCTCATTTTAGGAGATTTAAATCTAAAAATTGCTCAAAAGTTGATAAATTCGATAGAATTTTTGAAGGAAAGTATCGTCGGTAAGTGTTTAACGATTAATTAATCTGGAGTTGTTTGTAATTTTTATTTATTTATGTATTTAATTAATTAATTTTTAGGTACGTTGGAAAGATGTTTACAAAGTTTGGAAGCCGCATGTATAGAAGAAGGAGATTCACCACAAGCGAGTGCGGCACTTGCGCAAGTGTTGAATTCAGCTTATAAAATTGAAATTACTGCAAAAACCAGTTCATCTTTCATTAGTTTCTTATGGGAAAAAATGAAACAAGTAATTCTGAACCAAAAAGTAAAAACAAGTTGAATAACATCGACTAACATAAATGAATGGTTCAATTGCCCCTTTTACTCTTCGAATTTATTATTACACATTGGAAATTTGTGCCAACTGCTAATTGAACAATTCATAAATGATTTCGGAGATATTTTCGCGAGTCGACTATTTATTAAGTTGGAAATTTACCACCATTACCTTATCAATTCTGGCCATTACTATCCGTTGACCTGTGTTCGACAAGTGAATCATTTTTATTTAATAACAAACAAACTTTAATCACAAATATCACACAAAATATATCACATAATAAATAAACTGAAATACTCGGTATTATTTTTAAGGTGGTTCAAAGCATGCCTTGGAACACGCCACCAAAAGTCGATTCTGAATGGAGGAGGAAAGTTGCGACAGATATGATTAATCGTCTCAGTGAATGGCGTTTGGCTAAAAGCATCAGTTCACAGGTTTTTAATTATTACATAATTTTTAAAAATGTAAACATTGATAAAATATTTCTTTTACAGTTTCGGGACAAACTTAGAGACTCCCACGAATATTTTCTATCATCCTTAAAGGAATTGGAACAACGTCACACAGGTCGTTTAGAAAAGACAGAAGAAAGGCGTTTAAAAGTAAAATAATCTTTCGAGTTCTATTTTTTTTTTTAAATAATGAAATAAATGTCTGTTGCTTTAATTTAGCTACGGAAACAAGTTGCGCCTAAACTTGCTCGATATGCTCTCGAAAGTACATCATTACGTGATAGTTTGGTGTACGGAATGCCGGTGATGGAGCGCGAAATTGGCCGAGGACAATACGGAGTTGTGTACGCTTGCAATTCGTGGGGACCTTGTTCTCCATGCGCTATTAAATCCGTGGTTCCACCTGATGAAAAACACTGGAATGATTTAGCAATGGAATATTATTACACAAGGTATTAATTTCATAATTTATTAAGATTTCATGAATTAAAAATTACATGTTATTAAATTTGTGTTTGATTTGCAGGAGTGTGCCACCTCACAATCACGTGGTTACAATTTTAGGGTCGGTTATCGACTATACTTATGGTGGTGGAACTTCGCCAGCAGTTCTTCTCATTATGGAGCGATTCCAGAAAGATTTGCATACTGCCATAAAGACTGGCCTGAATTGGATTAGTCGGTTACAAGTACGCCTAATTGAAACTGATTTCTAAGAAAATTAAAACCCAATTTACTATTAAAATATCTTTAGGTTGCAATTGATGTTGTGCAAGGTATCCGATTCCTTCATAGTCAGGGATTGATTCATCGAGATATTAAACTGAAAAATGTTCTTGTAAGTATTCATACGATTTACATAATTTAAAAAAATAGAATTGAATTTTTTTCAACATTTTTACAGTTGGATAAAAAGAACAGAGCTAAAATCACTGACTTGGGATTTTGCAAATCCGAAGCGATGATGTCCGGCAGTATAGTTGGGACCCCAATTCACATGGCTCCCGAGTTATTCAGTGGCCACTACGACAGCACAGTCGACGTGTATGCATTTGGTATATTATTCTGGTACATTTGTGCTGGACACGTACGACTTCCTTACGTTTACGAACAATGTCAGAACAAAGACCAGTTGTGGACGGCGGTCAGAAAAGGTTTGAAGATAATTTTTTTTAATGATGTTATTCATATTTATTCCTAAAATGTATATTTTATTAACGAAGCTGTGTTTGTAGGTTCGCGGCCTGAAAGGCTTCCACAGTTTGATGACTCATGTTGGGAGTTGATGGAACAATGTTGGGCGGGAGATGCCATTTTGAGACCTCTGTTGGGCGATGTGGAGAACCGGTTGCGACAAATTAAAGAAAAGTATAGTAAATCACCGATGCCAGGTATCAGTTGTCGTCTCGTCGAATGGAATGAAACAGCAATTTTGTAATCTTATTTATTTTCCTTTATAGATAGTGAAGATCAACAACCAGACTTCAGTTTTGGCCTAATATCTTCCAGTCCTTTTCTTGATTATGTTCCAGAAAATAAATGTTAAAATAAAAAACAATCACAAGATATATCAGAGTTTAAGAACAGAGATATAAAATACATTTTCTACTTTATAATTCATTACTGTATACTATTTTTAACAATTATTTTCATAGATTTCTGTTTTGAGATTATATTTACTATCTTTGTATACGGTCAATGTTTTCAACCGGTGTATTCAAATTGTGTTATATTAATAGAAATAAAGCATAAAAGTTGCTTTTCGGTTGTTATATGTATTATGTACGATTGATAATTGTTTACATTAGAAACAAGGATATGTCAAATCATCAGGAAAATAATTCAGAGATTTTTTCGTAATGTGGTCACCCTTGTTATGTTGATGTTGATGACAAATCAATCTCAGTCATAACAGCTGCGATAATAAAATGGAAAACATGTTGACTTGTCTAGTCAGGTCACTAGCCTAATCCATCGACTATGCAGAAAAGCCAATTTCTGGATAGTATTGAATCTCGTAATTAACTGATTTTCATTTACAATTTTTTATTCACAGTGTGTACAGTATATTTTTTTTATTTCTCCTATTTTTTTAAAATAAATAATTGATAATTGTGCACTAATTTGTCGATATATTATATCAAATCTTGTGGTATTGCGTTTGAATTTATTTTGGACGGAACTTGATGTATTTCTACAGTTCCATTGTCGAATGCAACAGCCTATACAATATAGAACACAATAATTAATGCTTGAAATAATATTTACTCTTATTTCTGCATACTCACTATTTGAAACAGTTTTCTACCATTCTCAATTCCACCATTGGTGTGAAAAGAAACAACCCTATAGCACAAAAGAGCAACAAATCTCTTAAATCAGTTTTTTTTTCTTTTAAAAAAAGATTTACCTGTTTTTGTCAAATTTTTGGGTCAAGACGGGACTAAATTGGTTTTGATTAAGATCCCATAAATGGAGACAAGATGCAGAATCCAACACATAAAACGAACTGTTTTCAGCCCACGATAAAGACAAAATTTCTTCACCTTGAGACCAGGAAACGAGACTCTTTTCTGCCGAAATAAACAAAATAAAACTAATTTCTTTACTTTACTATAAATTTGTGCTTTTTACCTTTATTTGTAGAATGTAAACGAATTGTCCCATTACTGCATCCAACAAGAAAACAAATAGGTGAATCCCAATTGCAAAATACCAATGATTTGATTTCACAGATTTCATCTGATAGAGATTTAAAAATTATTTCACATTCACACAATAATTTTCATAGAACAAACCTGTTTTGAATACTGCAGGCACAAGTTTAGACCCATTACTATCACAATGTAATACTAATGCAATGTCAGTCGCAATAAACATTTGGTTACTGTCATCTGGTAAAAACTGCAAATCTAATGACCTTAGATTCTTTCTTGCTTGTAAATCTCTGCAGAAAAAACATTTGTTAACTGAAAACTTAAAGTGTAAACTTCAACGCTATATTTACATTGAAGAAAATTGTCGTAAATCAATAGTTTGACTCCGAATCAATCGAATCCGACTACCAGGAGTCAATCCTAAATCCGCATCACTTCCAGACCAGTCCGGCTGAGCAACAGCAACACATGTCCACAGTTTGATTACACCGTATTCTTCCAACGAGGCAACTCGGAACGTGAACTGATGTTCCGAATAACCTAAAACATATCATTTTAATAAAACTTCGGCATAAAATACTGTTTTTGAAATTATGTTTTACTTGTTGAAGAAATATCGGTGTCCATTTGCATTGATCTGATGCTCACGACTGAACTTCGGTGACTTTCGTTACGTAAAATTTCCGCCGTGTTGTAAGTTGATTTTCTTAAAACAAAATCATGCTCGTTGTAAGATATTTTCCGATGCATAGTAGCGGGCTCTCTTAAATCCCACAGTAAAACCGAACCATCCACCTATTAAAAGTGGAAAGTATTAATTTTAAACAATTTTTTTAAAAAAATGTTAAACTTACTAATCCCGCAAATATAAGATTTGCCTTTCCGGAATTAAAGCAACAGCACAAAGGTTGGGAATGCGAAGACAAAATTCTGGAAATAATTCTTTATGAATATCACATTGAAAAAAAATAAAAAGTTTATTATACTTTTGTGGAAATAAAGGTTGAAAAATGTTCCATACACAAATTATACCAAATTCTGGAAGATCATCAACCTGTTATTTAAAAACAAACAAAAAAATTGTGAAATTTTATTTTTACTGAGTATTTTTTAAACTATTTACCAATTCATCTTCAGCTGCAGCATGAATGGTAAGTAACAAGTGAGGTTCATCTATAGAAAACTGTACAAATGTCACTGGACAACCTGAATAAAATTTAATTGTATTTAATGTCAAACTCATTTTTTGTTGAAAATTACAGTTATACCTTTCCTAAAAGGTAGTTCTCCTAACTGGTACGAATCTACACTAAACGAAGACGCCTTTTTATCCACGTCGAACTTATGTTTACCGGTTTCGTTCATTTCTTCCTCCAACAGACTGATAATAACTTCTCCAGCTGACAGAATAAATGTAGATAATCTCACAGAATCGCTCTTCACCAACTCTTCTAATTCCTGCGCATCCAATTTTTTCTCGGCGGTGCCTTTAATACAAAATAGATTTAATTAAATATACAATTTTAACTTTTAATTAAAAGAACAAACCTCCACTACACCAGCGACCGAGAGCAGGATGCTGCGTCCATTTTTCTGTCAACTCTAAATCATCCGTTTGTATTTCCTCGGTCAGATTATCGTCATTAGTTTGACAATAAGTCTAGGAAAATATTAAAATTAATATAAAATTAATAATAACAAGTAAATTCATTACTTGTTTCGCATTCGAACGTCCAAAACTTTTAATATACGCCTCGTAATCGACTGGTGGCAAATCAAACATATCAAAATGCATTTCGAACATCGAAATCCGGTTGCTGTCAAATAATTCTATTTTGCGAATCCTAAAAATAAGGAACAAGATGAAAAATGTGAAATTCAAGCACGAAATGCTCGTAATTATACATCGATTTATTAACTGCACTCCTAACAGTTTGTCGTTGCTTAGCTGATGAAAAATTAATAAAATTAGACGATGTCTGTTTGGTTTCCTTAGCTGTATTCCCAGTAGCAGTAGTTTCAACCGTTTTCGCTTTATCCCTCTGTTTAAATTCTTCTACAATTTGATTTTCGGCCTTCATTGCTAACAAAACGTTTTCCTTTTCGTTCGGATTTGAAATTTCGGGAAAATAATTTTCAAAATTCACACTTTTTTTCGGTTTTATATTGACAGAAGCCGATTTCGGTGGAAAACTCGCTACTGCAACATCAATATCATCATCGTCTTTGTCATGTTTTTTGTGGTCCTTAAATTCTTCTTTCTCTTCCTCCTCTTCATCATTATTATCGTAATCATTATCTTCATCGATGTTCTCTCGTTTTTCATCAGCTGCTGCAACGGCATCACCACCATCATCATCGCTCTCAAAATCCGAATCATAATCCTCAAAATCATCTTCGTACGCTTCATCGTAATCGTCTTCAACCTTTCTAACATCACCACTCGATTTAATCGCATTACTCGTAATTTTCTCAACAGATTTCGCCTTAGGTGCTCTGATTTGTTCATCCTTTTTCACTTTATTTCTATGATCCGTCAAAGTCGCATCTCTTTTCTTCCTTTCTGGAGGTAGATCAGTTGATCGATGTTGTCTCCTCTCTCCATTTCTTTCGGGAGGTAGATCAGTTGATCGACGATGTCTCCTCTCTCCATTTCTTTCATCAGAAATCTTATCCTTACTTCTATCTAGTTTTTGAAATTTACCGGTGCTGTCGTCTTTAGATTGATGCAATCGCGGTACTTTGCGGTTAGATTCGGTTCGGGTTGTTGTTTCAGGTTGACTTCTACTCTTTTTCATTTTATCGACACTTTGGTCTCTCCTACTGGATACATTTTTCATTTTATCGACACTTTGATCTCGCCTACTGGATACTTTTTTCGTATTTTCTTCATTCCTCTCTTTCCTATGCGGAGGTATTTCGGTTTTATTGTTACTCCTACTCCTACTGTCATCTCGTTTTTGTCTTCTAGGGTCGGTCGCTTCCTTAGGAACTCGTTTCGCATTTCGATTATCTGTATTTGACTCTTTTGGTCTTTGAGGTTGAGTTTTAGTTGGTTTATTCCTGTCATGACCGATTCTATCCTGCAAAATGTTGACATATTAAACAAATTCAAAAGTTTGGACATTATTATTTATATTTACATACTTTTTCAGTTGGCATTTTTCATTACGGAAATATATTTAAATACCTTGATATGATACCCGGCATTATAAACTGATCAAAACACGGGGTCAACACGCAAGAATGTTCAGTGTATTGGTTTTTGTTGCTTGGTTGCTCAGGTAACCGATAGTTCAGTCGATCGCCACTAATGGCGCCTATTATCGCGCTCAAATGAAAATGAAAGATTTTTTTGTCCCATTTTCTTGGAACAAGAAAGGAAAAATTCTCCTGGTTTATGCATTTTGATTAAAGTTTATGAATATTTTTGTTAAAACCGTTTAAATTAGAAGAAATATATTACCCTAACTACAATTTCTACGGCAACTTCCTTGTCACGACGGCGTCCGAACGTGGTACAGTTCTGGCGGTACTCGACTAGTTGACAGAACGTTTTAATTATTTTTAATTTTGATTTTCCAGTAATGTGCGAAATGAGTGAAAGGGATTCGTGGTCATTTTCAAAGTTCGATTTAACTGCCAAATTACAAGCCTGCGAAATTGAATTACAATATACAAAAGAAGAACTCGAAACGAAGAAAAATGAAATTAGGGATCTCAATGTTGCTATCGAAAAACGAGAGCAGAAAGTAAGTATAATTTTTTGTTCAAATGTCTGCATTATTATTAAATTATCTTTTTTTTTTAACAGATTAAGGCACAAACTCGTCGACAACGGCAAATTGAAAATATTCACAAGGAACTTGTCCACGAATACGAACAGCACGTTGCATGTCTGAAGCAAGAAGTAAATAAATAAATGGAAATTAAATGCAGATTGATCTAAAATAAAATGTTATATTGACAGGTTACAGAAATTAAAGAAAGCCATGACAAATTACATCTTAAATTCAAAGAACTACAGCATAAACAGTCTTCCAAAAGTGTCGATAGTTCGTCAGTTATGTCTGCCACTGACGTAAGAAAACACAAATAAAATGGTAAAATTTGATAAATTAAATTAAAATTAAAATTTATATTTTTAGAATCTAGAAAAATTGTTCCGAAATTCTCCATCGAATTTTTACGGTCAGGGAACTACAGTCGGAATTTTACAAAAGATTATGAATGGATATTGTGTTTATTTATGCGTAAGAACAAAAAATTAAGAATTATTTCTTATTTAATAATTTTAATTAATAAAATTTAATTAATTTTTTTAATAGGATGAAATGTTGAAACGACCTTTGAGTGTTACCAAAGTGAGAATGTTAGAAGAAAATGTTTTACAGTTTTTATGGCTTGTGAATGAAACTCAACAACGCTTACAAGAGATGGCCAAAGAATTAAAGTATTTAATTTATAAGTTATAACAAATTTAATACGCATCTTAATATTAATATTCAAAATTATCATTCGATATAGGATGTTATCGTACGCTACCACTAGTACCGGTTTGTCTAGCATCGTTTGTAAAAGTTGTAAGGAAGATGACAGTGTAAAACGCAGTTTGCCGGGAAATTTGGATTGGAACAAAATTTTGGTAAATTATTTATTGCTACAAATTATATTCAGATGAATTTAATTTGTTTTTTTTTCTAGAATTCCAAAATGTCGATCGAAACGCTTTTAAATGAAGAGACTGTAGAAATGAACGACCTCGAAAACAGAATTAAATTGTACCTTAATGTATTGGAAAAATTAATAGAACAAAAATCGAAGAAACAAAATATGTGTATTCCAGTTGCAAGGAAGTTGGATGGTGAATTGTAAGAAAATAAATTTGTCTTTTGTAATAAGGAAAAATGTGCAATGTACTTATTAAATGAGTGTAAACATATCTTAAATGGAATAAAAATCGTTAAAGCAGAAAGCTTAAAACAAAAAAAACGTGACTGACCTTTTGATTTTAAATTTAAGAAAATAAAATTTAATAAATAAATACTTTATACTACAGTAAAGTAAAAGATAAAAAACGAAAAAGGAAAAAAAAAAACTCGCCCAACGTGGGGCTCGAACCCACGACCCCGGGATTAAGAGTCCCGTGCTCTACCGACTGAGCTAGCCGGGCAGTTAATAATAGCATCTTTATTAGTCGCATTTATATATAATTTGAAAATTCGTACTCTTTATGCTTAATAAATTAAAATTTTAAATGCTTAATGAAACATTTACAACTGTATAATATAAACATTTATTCAAAATATTAAAAATTTCGCTTTTAATCATATTTGGAGTCTACCGAGAGAACGATGCCTAATGTTAAGTTGCCATGGACACGGTGAAGATGGCTGCTGTGGCTGCCCAGAAATTCAAATGAACTGTCACGGTGCGTAAAATTTATATACAAAAATTTATTCGATATCCCCGATAGTTAATTCTTCGTTTATTTCCTTTTGCCGTACGACGGTCTTACTTTCAGAGGTTTCTTTCAGTAACCAATATGTTGTCATTTTTCCTTTTCCCTACAAGAAATAAGAAATTTGAAATCACAAATTTGAATCATTACATTTCATGACTTACTTTAGCTTCAATTTCTCCACGACATTCGAGCAAAAATCCACCAAAACTGTCTAATATATCCTTTGTACTTTGACTAACATGAATTTTCAATGCTAAACATCAATATTTTAATATTACGGTACCGTATTGATCCAGAAATAATATCTTACCGCTTCCCGTTGACTCCATCCTGGATGCTGTGTTCACTGTATCCCCAAATAAACAATACCGAGGCATCTTTAATCCCACAATTCCAGCAACACATGAACCTGAACAAAATCGATTACTGTAGGTAATTTAAAAAATCCAAACTTTTTATTTTTACCTATACCCACCCACCTGAATGCAAACCAATGCGTAACTTTAGTTGATCTTCAGGTTTATGCCTTATTTTAAAGGTGACAACTTTTTCTAACAAAGCTAAAGACATTCTTGAAATTTCACACGCATGCGCATAACCATTTCTAACCGGTAAACCAGAAACCACCATGTATGCATCACCGATTGTTTCGACCTTGAATAAAAAGTATAAAAATAAAAACATGAATTAAAAACCAAAAAAAAAGTTACTCCGTACAAAGAAAACAACAACAACCTTATACACGTCATAATGCTCGATGATGGAATCAAAACAAGTATATAAATCATTCAACAACTCAACAACTTGCATCGGACTGCTTGCAGCCGACAACGAAGTAAAACCAACTATATCACTGAAATAAATAGTCACGCTATCAAATGCTTCGGCAGCGACGGTTTGGCCTTGTATGAGTTGACTCGCAACACATCTATAAACAAACAAAAATTAATAACTTTAAAAATAAATTTAAAGAAAGTAAAAACAAATATAAACTACTTTGGTAGTAACTGGTATAAAACTTGCTCGCATTTTCTCTTCTCTTCTAAATAATCAGCCGTTCGCTCTTCAACTAAACTCTCTAAATTATTGGCGTACATTTCCATTCGGGAGAGTAAGTTATCCAAAATATTAACGTTCTTTTTATTGCCTCTAAGCAGGAACTGAATAGATCTGAAATCCGGTCTGGATCCTGGCTCTTCAGCCCAACATTTTTGCATTAATTGTGATATATCATCTGATACCTCTTTTATTTCTGGACGGTATGGTGTGTTGAAATTACTTTTAACACTTTCCAATATATCTGCCAATGATTGAATGAATAAAACACAGATAAATATTAATGATATGTTAAATGTATACCTTCTACTGTTAAATCTGTACAGTTTATTGAAAATGGGCCTTGCCTAGCCGTTATTTCGTGTAATATAATTGCAAATGAATAAACATCTCCTTTTTGACTGCCTCTATAGCGGGCCATTGATTGTCTAAGTAATTCTGGTGCTGTCCATAAGTTTTCTTTCAAGTAAGGATTTATATACACTATACAGTATGTGCGATATTGTACAGTATAAAGTGTACTCACTTATGCTGTATGGATCGTAGCTTTCCTGTAGATATCTTAAGTATGGTAAACCAAAATCGGATATTTTTAAAACGAATCTGCTGTCAACTACGCAATTGCTTGAGGTTAGATTTCCATGGGATTTGACGTCGGTGTTATGAAGATAAATCATTCCCTAGATACATTGTAAATTATTAGGGAGTTTGCGCTGGTGCAACTGCTAAGACTTATCGCATGACTTACGGCCATTCGATTAACATGGTCATAAGTCATAAGATAAGTCTTATAAGTTGTTTTTACTTTAACTATGTCAGTCATTAATGATATTTTGAATGTCCAGTCTAATTGGATTTCTTCATTTTCCAAAAGATTCTGCAAGAGATACAGGGAACGTGGTAATAAGTGTAAAGTGCTTTTTTTGTTGAATAGATGATTGAAAAATTTACCTGAAGACTTCTTTTTGAACAGAATTCTGTTACAAGGCAGTAATGTGACGGTTCTATGCATGCACCAATAAATCGAACTAAATGGTCATACTGAAGATCTTTTAGCTGTGCAAAAAGTTGTAATAAAATAACATATATGTACTAGTATAAAGATAAAATATATTTCTCTACTGTTTTCATTTCCTGAAGTAGTTTTCTGTTTAATTCTATTTTGGACACTGGTAAATTTTTCACAGCAACTAAATTTCCCTATAATTAACAACATTTTTTTATAAATGGTGTTTCTATTTAAATATCGTAAGGTGTGCCCCTTGGTCATCAAAACCGCCCACTCAACCACCTATATTGCCGAAATCATCATAAGACACATGTTATCAATTGTGACTACAACTTTTATTCTGGTTGATTCGAGCATTGGGCACAGTGGGAAAGCCACCTACTTACTTTATAAAAAGCTGTATGAAATGCTTTTTGCTGATTATTGTCCTCGTGTGTGGCAGTTGTGGACATCCCGTTACTTTGAATTTCAAAGAAACTTGCACCTCTCTACAATTTACATCAATTATTACTAAATACCAGTACCGTAACTTAATATTTTCTAAGTAATTTCTACCTACTGAAATATTTTTTCCAATTAAGGTTATTTTGCTATTACTGTTCCAACAATTTCTTCTGGATGATGTCAACACTATATCCTCCCACGGAATCTTCCACGACATTGACAGAAGCTGAGCCTCTCTCTTGAATCGTCTACAGTAAATTTAAAAATTCTTGTTTAATACAAAATTATTTGTTAAACAAGTTGATTTTATAAGTATTTACCTATATATTAGAAAAGCAATCACCCCAAACACACAAAACGCACAGAAAAGTGATATTATAGCTATTACGTAACCGGGTAAACGTGCAGCAGCACATTTGCTGTTATCATAGCCACAAATAGGAGTATCTGGAGGCGCATCATCACCGTTTGGCCATGACCAGCCGCGAGAATCGTGAGAAATAAAGGTCTTAGTTGTTCCATTGAAATGAATAATAGGCTGCAATTATTTTTAGTATAATAGAGATGACTTAGTAAAAAAAAATTGAAAACTTGTTTTGATCACTCGCTAAACTCAAATTGCATATTGCAGTGAATTCTTGTTAGATTTATGGCGGGAAGTTTCAATTTCAAATTTTTGAGTGATATAAACAAGAAATCGGATCTCAAAGTATACTTCGAAGAGTCCAGTGTCACGATTGTAATTGAGAAATGAGTAATCGGTCAGTCTGTTTCCGTTTTCATTCATAAATATCGGTCCCAAAGCGCCTGAATTGAATAGAAAACAAATTTATCAAAGGTAAACCGAAATTGAAAACTAGTGCACCATTAAAAGTTCTGTTTTTCATTTTATCCGTAACGTAAGAGCCGTTGGTTATTATTTGTGGATTTTTTTCCATTTCGTAAATAACTTGAGCATAGATCGTAATTGCATCATAAAAACCAATCGCTACAGGGTTCACCTGGTCAAAAGCATTCAACAAAATTGAGTTTATTCAAAGACATTATTTTTCGCACTTTTCACCTCTTGGTAATTTGATTCCACTTCCTTTGCTATTTCATTAAGTTCTTGGAAAAAATTTGAGAATGTGGAATTCTTCTCGTCTGGTAAAAAAGCGGTTACAAGAACAACCGACTGCAACGACTTTTTTATTTTAAGGTTATGAGATTCATCGTTATCTCGCAACAAACCAAGACTCCTCGGATCCTGTTTTTGGCTTAAATTCGTTAAAATTAAAATTTAAAAAAATTTTATTAATGTTTAACACCACATACCCTTTGAAGAATTCGATATCTATAAAAATATATTCTCCACTGTCAATCATATCCAATTCCTCGGCTGCTAAAAGAATATCCCTAGTGACGTTTTTCGATAAACACATTAAAATAACTGAAAAAAAAATTTAATTTCAGTATATGTGCAGCAGTGAAGCCGACTTTCTCATACTTGCGTAATTATTTCCAACTTCAGTTTCCAACACTCTTTTCGCCTTTTGTTTTCCACTTTCACCACTTTTCCAAGCATTCCAATTAAATGCCGAGTATCCAGACTCAACAGTCTGCAATTCTTTCGTAAATGCTTTTAAAATATTTTCACAAAACTGCTCCATGTTTGGATATTTATCAGTCTCATTCGGCTCGTATATGAGTTTATACTTTTTCCAGTTAAATTGTAGACCGAATTGAAGTATCGCTTCGGCTATACCCACTTGTGAAAGTCCGGTTGTTGTCAAAAGGTGAAATTCATGACCGAAATTATTTTTCGGTGCGTGAAACGCTGACGCAAATCCCCCGGCTGTTATTAGGGGGATATTCCAGAACTTGACGAATCTAGCAACTCCCGCCAACGCATAATCACAAACGGGACCTAAAATTAAATGAACTCTACGCTTTTTATATACCTCGACAGCCTGATACGGAGCGATAGCGTTGTTGCACAAAGTGTCGTGATATTGCCACTGAATTTTCCACGGTTCAAACAGATGTTGGCTGTGTTTAATACCCAATAGTATACCGGGAATCACCTGTCGGTAAGATAGAACGTGTGGTTTCTCACATGGGAGAAGAATTTCTATGTAAATTGTTTGATTTTCTTCCGTAAACTCTTCACCAAACTCGCATAAATCCATCCATTGACGTAAATCAGCAAAAGTTATCACGAAAACGTTTAAAAATGAGAAAATAGCGAATAATTTGAATAGGGAGTTCATTATAACGACACAAGAAAGTCGACACGTTGTTCCTTTGCTCTAGCTTATGATTTTGATGAAGATGTTTTTGACATACAGGGTACTATATAGGTAAAGAAGGATTTGCTAACCACTCGAGTTGTCTTGTTTGTTAATCAAGTTAGGTAAACAACGTTCACTAAAGTTCCCCTCGTTTAATATATAAAGTGTAGAACTTTGTATTTTCATTATTCATTGTAGGAAGGAAAAGTGTCAGTTGAGGAGTTTATCAGATTACTGAATCATGATTTTTCTTATCAAAATGATGCAATATAAAGTTAATTAAATCGTGTTTCATTTCTTGGAACTGGAGAAAATAATTAAATATTTGTCATTTTTTTACAGACCACTTTAATAAACCTTTAAAAAAATTTTTTTTTAATGGCTTGAATGTCAGAACAAGGAAGAAAAGAAAATTGGATTAACTTTAATTACTACAAAGTTGCTTTAATTGCTCACTAAAAGTCATTAGAAAAAAATAAAACTTTACCTTTATCTTCCCTAACAACTTTTTATTTCTGGATTTTCAACATTTTTTAATCATAATACAGTATATATACACCACACCTCAAACACAACACTCATCATTTCCGCACCAAAATCCTCATATTTTGACAAAAATGAAAAAAATTGATGTTAGCAAAGCATTAAATTCGTTGCACTCTTGTTCCACATTCATTCTAGGAAGTCAGAAACGATGCGCTACACCGGATGAATATGGGTCAGAATTAAAATCTGTAAACTATAAACTTAAAAAACTAAATATTTGACCTTAACGTCGTGACAATTCATCAATTAGACATACATTTCGAAACCACCCATGACTCTGTTGTAACCGCTATATACCATGTAAGGAATAAAGTATAAAGGAAATAAAAAAAAACCAACCAAACAAAAAAGAAAGAAATAAAAAAGCAAGCGGGGGTGCGACGAGGCAGGATGAAGATGTGGGTCAAGTCCAGGAGGTTTTAAGTGTTTAGTGAGACGCGTGCGCTCAGGTCAAGCACACCGCGAGCTGCAGCAGGTCATATCGACTGGTTTCCTCGCCGTGCATTGAGGTGGCGGCGGCGAGTCGCATTGGATCATCCCTGACCATTTGGTCCATCGAGTAGTATCACTGGTGCAGTGTGTCAACGGCGAAAGTTTCTGTCATTATGGATTACACTCGCAGGAGATGATACTAATCTTGCACTACTCACAAATGAACAGAAGTTATTAATGTTTGTTTTTCTACCTGTTTTGATATCTGGTTGCAACATTTTTAGGTAAGTGCCAAGTTCATGGTTATTCGTTTTGTTTATTACGAGTTTTTCTTGCTCTCTGTACTCTGTGTTCTGTGTAGTAGAATTTATTTTAAATAATTACCCAGCGTATAAAAAGATTAGTTCGTCTGATAAGAGCTAGGTGAAGGTTAAATTATACAAAAAATCGTGCGGGGGTGGATGGGATTTGCGGAGACTTTAGGTGGGAAACTGGCCGGTAGTTGACCTCGTTTTCAGTTCCTGGTCATCATGGATGATTCATGAATCGGATGGCATATGTAAACACTCGACCTTATACATCAAATGAGGGGGAAAACGAGAGGAAGAATGTTTTAATATCGCAATCTAAACGCGAAAGGAAAATAAATTACTACGTTTCCTTATACCTGCAATTGCAATTGGAGAGTTTTATTATCGGTACGCATTATACTAGTAGAGGGGTTGTGGGGAACTCGGCCTGGGGGTGACCCGAGTGGATGTAGGTCAGTCACCATGCTCTGCTGGTCCTCAGCACTGCTTGGTCCTGACCTCGATCGCTGACGGGCAGAAATTTTATATAGGAAACTTAAACAAAACTTTTAGTAATGGTCATTAATTGAGATAAAAGAATTTCGCGCGTTGAGGTCAAGTGATGAGTAATTTGATAAAAGGAACTTTTGATTTCCAGTTTACATGCATCAACGAGTCTTTAAATTGATACAAAGTAATTACTCATGGGTTTCTATTCATAGATTTTCCCCCTTCTCGGTCTTAAGTTGCAAATATTTATTTAAACAAATTTTTTTATTTGACTCAGTCCATGAGACGACGACACATGTTTGGATGGTTCGGACTCTTCGTCCTTGCCATTTGTGGATGGAACTGCATTGTCGTTGAAGGATTATACGGTAATAACTCATATGATTACGAAAATTAATGCATACAGAGGGCAAAGGTTTATTTGTTTACATATTTTACAGGATTTAATAAAATTCGGCCTCGTGTTTGCACTGGACGGGATGGACGGAAGGGCACGTGTATGTTTGCACTCGAATGTCAACAAACTGACGGTGAACCTCTCGGCACATGCATCGACGGTTTTTTAGTAGGAAGTTGTTGCGGATACAACGAACAATCTAATCAAATCCAGACGACCACCGTTCACATAAACAAAATTCAATCACCTTCCATTCTTTCACTACCAATCTCAACGACGACTCTCAAATGGAACCTCGTCACGGAAACATTCATAAAAACAACGCCATCGCCCATTATAACGACAACCACGTCGAGGAATTTTCCACCGACTTCACCTGTTCCATCTCCCGTCGGGATAATTACAGCAATCTCTCCTACCTCTTCCAGTTCCAGTGTCACTTCCGTCCCTCCTGGTATCATTACAGCAAAAACAACTCAAAAGCGCCCCATCATCATTCGTAAAACGACGATAAAACCACAAACCACTATAAAAACAACCACACTGACATTGACCACAACTACCCAAGAGAATATTCAATTACAGGAAGGCAAGTTTTTCTGATTAAGTGCTAATTTATATTTCTATAATTAACTCGTACACACTTTAGAATGTGGCACACAACTCGTAACTCCACAAACGAGAATCGTCGGTGGTGCAAATGCTGCATTCGGGTCCTGGCCTTGGCAGGTGCGTTAAATAAATTAGCAATTAATAATAAAAAGTGGAAAAAATTCATTTTTTAATTTTTATTGCAGGCTTCTGTGAGAAGAACTGCTTTTTATGGTTTTGCCAGTACGCATAGATGTGGCGGAGCTGTTGTTTCGTCCAAAGGATGGGTATTAACAGCAGGGCATTGCGTAGACGAGTGAGTTACGCTTTAATTTAGTGTCAGGGTACAATAAAACATTTTTTTATTCTACCATTTTCAGTCTTTTGGTGTCTCAAATCCGAGTTCGTCTTGGTGAATACGATTTTGCAAGCGTGTCCGAACCATTGCCATTTGTGGAAAGAAGTGTACAGAGGAAAATTGTACATCCAAAATACAACTTTTATACATACGATAACGATTTAGCTTTAGTATTACTCGATCGGTCTCTCGATATTAAACTTCCCCATATCAGACCGATATGTCTTCCTCCAAATGATGATTTACTCATTGGGAAAAAGGCTACAGTTACAGGATGGGGGCGACTCAGTGAAGGTGAAAGCGCGATATCGGGTGATTCACACACCTATAATTAATCAGAAGTGTATTGTTTTCTTTTAAAGGTGGCGTGCTTCCAACTATTCTTCAAGAGGTCGTTGTTCCTGTTGTAAGTAATTCAAAATGCAATAAGATGTTCGCAGCTGCCAAAAGACCAGAAACTATCCCAAAAATAATGATGTGTGCTGGGTACACCGATGGAGGCAAAGATTCCTGTCAGGTAAATACACAAACTAGTCCTTTTTTTTTTAATTTAAAAAATTTGAAATTTTTTTTTGTTTTAGGGAGATTCTGGTGGTCCTTTGCAGGTAAAAGGAGATAATGGCAAATGGTTTCTAGCTGGCATAATCTCATGGGGAATTGGATGCGGAGATCCCAATCTGCCCGGAGTTTGTACACGTATATCCGAATTTAAAAATTGGATAATACAAAATGCCACCTAATTGAATTTGCCATCTGGTGAGAGACATATAAACAAAAATAAGTGCAACAAACAAACAAACAGAAAAAACATCAAGCCATGCAGCTGAGTGACCTGTACACAACAGACTGTTTGGAGCCAGGGCGATCCTATGCCTTAGGCAGAGTGAGAAATAATTGCTTCTTATTTATGTAAAAAAAAAAAACCGATAAAACCTTAGACAGGTTTATATTTTAATTTTTTTTGTATAATAACCGTTAGAAATTTTTTAAGGAGAGTTTTAAACGTAATAATCAACTGGAAGGTTAAGCACATTAAATTAGAAAGTGATGTCATGTTTTACATTATGATTACGTCAACCACGAGGTCGTTTATTTTACTTTGGCAACGAGATCAGGTCATGGAGCACGAGCCTGTGGGCAGTTGACCTGATAGGAAGCAATACAATGGCGTCTGTTGGCCGAAAGTGAGACGCTGGCCATCTGCATCCAGGCCAGTTTCTCAGGCACGAGACGATGAGGTGGCAAGGGTTTTCCATCTCTTGAGGCAATTCACCTGCGCTGGCGTGAACTGGATGGGAGAGTCAACCATTTTCCCACCATCCGACCCTCTTGACCTTCTAAATGGAAGGGTTAAATTAGCCCACTCACTTCCGCGCTATAATCTAAATAAAACAATTTCACTATGTAAATAGACTTTTATTTACTTGATATGTTTGCTTTCATTTGAGATTCACATTTCAACGACTAGATAAATATCGGCAATTCTTCTTTTATCCTTCGATTCAAATAAATGAAAAATTTGAGTAAAATTTATTACTGTATTATTTATTTTTTCATCTAAAATGGCACAAATGTACAGCAGTAAATGGCAATAACTACTATATAATTAGTAACGAAAGGTGTGAAAACATGTTTAAAACTGCTGGACATTCAGAATACATTCCCCAGACGTTCATATGTACTGATTACATAAGTCGGGTTCCTGCTTCTCATTGCCAGGTGCGCACAGATATTTTTACGACTTTTTTTTTTTCCCAGTAAAGCAAATTTATTTATGCTAATAATTTTAATTTTTAAAAATCAAAGAAACAATATTTCTATTTTAATATATACTTTCTCTTAATCGGCCCCAACCAGTAATGACTCCCGTTTCTCCAATGAGCAACCCGTTCGTCTGTGGGAGACAAAGTGGCGCTATGTGACCGACGTATGTCACTGGGGCATCCATTTCTATAACCGCTACATCATTTTCCAAGGTGATTACATCATATTTCGGATGAACGATCACGCGTCGAACTCCCCTTTCGACGAACTCGTTCGGTTCCCAAGTCCCGGAAAAATCGTGTTCACCTAAACGCACCCGTAAAAGGGCAGGTACCAACCTAACGATATTTAAATCAAAGATGACTCGAGGGGTGCAACATTTAAATCACATAAACGCCAACGACCTTTGAAAAATCCTGCTCTCACCTGTAGACGCAATGTGCTGACGTTACCACAGACGAGGCCTTGAGTAACGCGCCTCCGCACCGGTGCATGTTGGGAAATCCAAAAAATCGCCGTTGCATCACGGAAACCTGATGATGAATAAAAATGCATCTTCAAGGTCAAAAACGCGAACAGAAGAAGAGCCGTTGGAGATGAATATTGCAGGAAAGCCCACCTGCCATGGCCAGTCTCCAAACTGGGCGTTTTTACCACCCGTGATTCTTCTCTGCCGAACGGGAGGACGAATTCCACATTCTGTAATGGAAAAACGTCTTTTTTGGTAAAATAAAAACGAATTGGGATTAATTCGATGCGTCCTACTTTCGTTGTGAAATTTATTTGCAACTGCTGGTTCCAATTTGGATAACGCCCATAGAGGTGTTCGATGTCGATTGGAGTTTGGACCAGACCAAGTAAAACTTGCTGCAGACCTGGTACCATTACCTTGTCCAAATGTGTCTGAAATGTAAATTTAATCATTTATTTAAAACTTTTTATTTCTTTTCCATATTCATTTTTCGGCGGTAAATGAAGGTCACCGTCACAGCATCAACTGTAGGGTCAATGAAGTCGAGATCAAGGTGAGGGCAAAGAAAATGTGGGTCAGGGTTATTACTGCGACAGACTTTCTCTTGCAACCAAATTATTTCTTAAGATTACGTAGTTTTTACTTTCTTTCTCATTCATTCTTTATAATTTTCAATTAGCATCGCAATCAAAAGGGGACTAGTGGGTGTGTAGCAAGCAGGCAGAGATAAAGCAGATATGATTGTAATTATGGTGGACCAAGGTTGGTTGGCTCGTTTGATTTGTTGTTAAATAGAGAAACGATATGATTGTATTCATAATGAGAGATAAACGAGAAAATAAAATTAAAATTATTAAGTTGGTTTTCCTGGCATTGACCCACTTTCCTCCATGTCATGATGCTGAGAATAAACCTGGAAACAACTAAAAAATATTTCAGCGTGAACTATTCAACTGAAACCAGTTCCAAAAAGCCAGTTTTAATATCACACTTATATTCTTAAAACATTCTTACAAGATGTAATTGTGTTCGTAAATTCTCATGCATACAATAGAGTTTGTCATTTCTTACTTACGCCCAAAACCTAAGATAGATAGGAGAAATAAGGTCCGTATCAGAAGTAAAAACACTCGCTGCACACAGGTTGTCCCATGTTCGTTTATTTTTCTATAAAAATTTAATAAAAAGAAAAAAAATTGAATTTATAAATGATGGAAATATAACTTTCACGTTTTCACTTCACTTACTTCATCTGATAAATCCGAGCGGAGCTATTCTTGAACCTGTCATCAACGTTAATACAAGTTAGGTATTTGACAGTCCACCTCTCTCTCAGCTTTCTCTTTCTCGTTCTGATGGCCCGCAGGCATTGGTCAATCTGTAAAATACAGAAACGACCTTGCCGTAAGGCAGAGAAGCACACGTACAAATTAACATTAGCCAACTGAAACCACGTTTCGTGATGAGTAGGATGAAACAAATGAGTAACGTGATTTTTTCGAATAATACTCAACACCAGAAAATAATCGTGACATAACTGTTTTGCCGGTGATGTCATTATATAAGAGTTAAGAAGCGGCAGGTACGCGAGATGATTGTGTTATGACTTTTATAATTTTATTTTTAATAAATTCGAAGGACAAAAACAAAAAAAGATATACAAAAGGTAAAAACAAATAAAAGGATTAAAAAGAATGAAAAATACTTTACATAATGCTGACTTGTTATTTTTTTTACACGTTCCATGATCTAATTTTTATTATCCACACGTGTTTTGTCTTTTTTGTGGTCACTTGAATTAAATTATCACTATGGATCGTTCTGCATGTTTTCTCTAATCCACGGTAAAAATTCAGTCAAACGTGTGTAGACACCCGGTGATCCTGCTTGAGCACACTTTTCGCCGAATGATACAATTCCATATTGGATCCATCTGTCGCCTCTTTGAATCATTAATGGACTTCCAGAGTCACCCTGGCGAAAACAATGTAATAAAACTTGCAGCTCGTAATAAAAATATAGTTATTCCATTACATAAGCTATAAATAAAAATTGAATCCTCACTTGACACGCATCTTTTCCTCCGTCCGCTAATCCGGCGCAAACAAAAATATTTTCTATCCTTTGGGTAAACACGCGGTCGCAATCGGCGTTATCCCAGATGGGCAGTTCCGCTTGCTTTAAAACGCCACTTTCGGCACCCCCTGCAAAAATAAATAGCAGAATTAATATGGTTTATGATTCTGCAAGGTTTCTCAGGTTACTGACTACTGTACCATAAAATGTACTTCCCCATCCGGCGATTGTGGCAAATTCGCCAATTGTGTTTTCATTTTTCATTTTATTCGTTGGTAAACATATCGGTTTGATATAATCTGTAAACTGTTCAACGGGTGTTTTTAATTTTAAAATGGCAATGTCGTTATAAAACCCATTCGCTTGGAAATTCGGGTGCATTTTGATGTCACTGATTTTGATGTCAAGTGCATCGTTATTGACATCGATTTGTTGTAAATTATTTGCTCCTAATTTCACTGTTAATTGATTAGGAGAAAATCTAAATTTAAAAAATAATAATTAAATAAAATAAAATTGTATTTTTAATATAATTTTTATTTCTGTACCTATTCCCTTTAGCATCTTTCATGCAATGCGCTGCAGTGAGAATATGTTGGCGACTAATTAACGTTCCACCACACCAATATTCGCGCCGCCGCCTTCCATCTACAAATATGGCAGCCTTAATGGGAATAGAAAAAAAAATTTATGTCTAATGATAAAAGAAGAAAAAAAAAGTTGTGTTATATAAAAATCTAATCATACCATCCAAGGCCACTGTCCGGCATGGGAAAGATCGCCACCAACAACTCGCATACTCAACACCAAGTTTTTGCCACACCCTAGTGAGAAAATTGAAAACTAAAGTCACCATCAGCCAATCCTTAAATGATTATGCAAAATATGAGTAATAAATCTCATTGATATTTTTAAAGCTTGATTTAAATAATAATAATAATAATAACTAAATTACATGTATAGACAAAATTAACAGGGGACTATTAAAAACATGCATGACATTAAACTGTAATGTAGTTCACATTGCATAATTAGTTAAACCTCGCCTTAAAATACTCGGTCGAATGTCGAACCCGGATTTAGCAGCTACCGTACATGTCCGGGAAAGGGTCGCTCACCATCGGAAAAAGCGGGGAGTGCTGAGACCGTGGTCGTCGTCATCGGATCTTTGTCGGTGAACACGCTCGAAGGCTGTCCGATGTCTTCGCTCAAATCGTAATTCGGGCAGCAAACTCCAGGAATAAAAACGAGGCGAAAACAAAGATAATCTCCCAATAACGCCACCGGCGGCTGATTCGAAAGTCCAGGGCACTCGCTCAAGTTGACACACCTTCCTGGGACCCCATGGGAGGAAGAGCAAGCCGGGCGCACTAAGTCGATTACTATACGTCCATTCCTATTTGATGAACCTGTTATGAGCATAAAGTTTTATTAGACATTGAACTTAAGGTAGTTGGTTTGTTGACCTTTCTGGTTAAAGTTAAAAGTGAGTATTTGGGCACCTCATAAAGCATATTAATTAATGAAATGAGGGGCAAGACCGGAGAGAAGAAATTTGAAACTTTATAAAATGGGTCACTCGGTCACCAAAAAGGAGAGAGAGAGAAAAAAATGATTCTCATAAAAAGTTTAAATGTTGTCATACATAGGGATATTGGTTTTGCACATCCTGTGTCCATTTTACCAAGTGCGAATCCGGTTTGATTGAAATTTGCATCCTTAGGATGGAGGAATCTCTACTCGACCAAATCCCAATGATAAAGAGTCAATAACATTGCGACTTTCGTTTCTTGGAAGTGAGTTTTGTATTGATGAATGCATGATTTGATATTCAAATTCAAATCCAATGAATGCACAATGTCAATTTGTAGTTTTTACTTTCCATTGCAGTGAAAGGCATTTTAAAGTATTTTAATTACTAATATCAAAAGTCTTTAATGTGATTTAATCTATTAATCCAAATAATTAAAATTCGAATTATAAATTCTTTTATAATATTACCTTTGTTTTCTGCTCCAACCATTGCATGAATGATGAATACTTTAGCCAGCAGCCAGAGATGAAGCATGGCGTAATGATAAACTGGAAACACCTAGCGTTGATGAATAGAATTTAAATGAAAAGTGAGGGGAATATGGAGGCGGGTTTACTTGAAGCGATCAAAATGTTTGTAAACTGGCGGCTATGAATCACGTGGTAGGATTTCCGCGTCCGTTATGAATCCATTGCGCAAATTGGGACGACATACACACATGGAAAGAATTTTATCTGCAAGTAAACATAATTGGTGGAACTTGTACAGTAAGGAATTACTGACATAATTGCCAACATTCAGAAACTTTTTTATGATGGGTAATGGGTATACCATAAAAAATAATCTCCAATAACCTCAAAATTTTTCATCATTCAATTGTTTTCTTCTAATGAACAAAGTTCGATCAACTTTTATACAATTCGTTTGATACAATTAACGTTATCTCAGCATCTCATAATTACACCTTTTACAATTGGACTTTTATTGTTTTTAAGAAATTGTTTCTCCTAATTTTTTGAAAAAAATATAAATCTGTTGTAGGTTTACTTGTGGTTAAGTACTTACGGTACGTGAAGTTCAATTCGATGTAAAAGTTGACAGTAAAAGTATTCATGTAATTATCCAAACAAAAGGCATGTTACACCCAATCCACTGGATACACACCTCTCTTATGAAGTAGCTGATGGACTTCTGGGGCAAATAGAGCACTGACTCTTCTACCAAAACCAACTGACCTATATAGAAGCCTGTTAACCAATAGTAGCATCTTTCTCAAAGTCTTCCTCACCCCTACAAAATATAGGGAAAATGGAATTGTGAAATTAATAATAAGAAGAAAGAATAATTTCAAAATTTGAATGACACTTTTTTAATGTAGGCTAAGCTGTGTACAGCTATTGCAAACAATTTCTACTTCCGTAAATTTTTTTCTATTATTAATTATAGTAGGTACTTTACGTAATACGTGATGTATAATATCCTGCTATTACTTTTAAAAGTAATTCTATACATGCTTCGACACTTTCGAAACAAAAATTGAATGATTTGTCATGCAGGTCAATGACTGATATTAAAATAAGGAATAAAAACAAATCCTTTCCTTATTGAATTTGAATTTATTTACCATTTTATGTTATTTTTTCTTGAATTTTGTTTATTTGATGATGAACGTCGTTGAGAAAAACTGAGTATGTACAAGGAAACGATGCGGTATAAAATTAAACGACCTATAGTTGACTCCCTTGTAATTAGTCTTTTCTTTCTTTTAATGTTAAATTAGATGTGGCGAAATATTTTAAAAAATTCTGTACGGTACATTACACTTCAAATTTCAAAGATCAAGTTTTTTCATGCGTAATTATGCAATCAAATGTAATACAAACTCGAAAGTTGTCGGTCTTACTAGTATAAATCACGAATTTTGTAGTTCATAACGAAAAAAATTGAAAGTCATGGACATGAAATCTTGAACTCAAAAGATGAGGTTAGCGATTGTAGGACGCGAGCTTGTCCTCAATTTCAACCTTTTCCTTATCACATGGTTCTTTATAGGTGAAAAATTCTTGTAAAAACACAAATACCACTATTGATTTCCATAATCCGTATAACAACATCACACTAGTTGTTTGATCAAACCCGAAACTGAAACTTAAACTCAACAAAATAGGTAAAACCAATTAATAAAAACAAAAAAACAAAAAAAGGAATCTGATTATGTGATCACGCCACATTAAGCGAAAAGTATTCAAGATTTCGTCATCTATTTGACATCAGAGTTATTCCCATCACGTGATTCAATTGCCCGAAGCATTTTGAGCGATGGTAATGGAAATCAGCCACAATATGACTGTCAGTATAGAAAACTGCGGTCATTGACCAGTAGGGGCGCCCTTCTCCCACGACCCCCGGCTCACCTTTGCACTTGAAGTGGCCACCTTGATAGTAAGCACTCTCTCATCAAGGTGGAGGGTCCCACGTTACAGCCGTTGACTAAACTAGAAAAAAAATATATATACAGTTTACAAAGTATCAAAACATTTCATTTTTTAAAGTGACCAAAATAATATTTTTTTAAATTTTAACTAGTTAGATATTTTCGCTCCAATTTTTACCTCACAAAAAATTTGATTAATAAATTTAACACACAACATCTCGTCTTTTATTTATTTATCTTTGAACCATTACTGTTCAATTCATGAGATTCCATTGTCAAATAACCTAAAAAACAATGCAATGTTTCCAAACAAAAGTGCGCCTGATAATAACCTTAAAGAGGTCAAAAGGTCGCAGAGATTTGAAGATTATACAAATTCCATTCTGTATACATGACAAATGTCACCTCACACTTGTCACTTGACTATGTACAAGTATCACCAGTATAAGAGCACGAAACAAACTATAAAAATCGTAGTTAATATTTCCTATTGAAATTCAAACAATTCGAATATTGCAAACAATGCCATAAACAAAAAGTCAAGGCCACCTATTTCGTTCTGGCCTTGGTACGAGAGTTGATGATGGCTATATGGGAAAAGTTAGGGTGGAAGTTGGCCGTCCTCTACGGATGGCCGGAATAGCCCCGGGCTAACTGTCCCGTTGGCCGAGGGAGACGCTGCGGTGTCATCGGCCGCTCTTGACTTCACTCTGTCTGGTGGAGTGCAGCTCACTTCCACGTGAGTTTCTTTGCTTAGTTTTTATTTTCTCTTAAATTTTTTATTTTTTTTTTACAATGCGAGAATTTGTTTCCAACTCTTTTGTTACCGAGTCGACGAATATGTTAGTGATATAGGTGCGACATTTGGCGGGTTTTTTCTTGACTGATTTTTAAGTGTCTAGTTTTGAAAGTTTTTGCTCCAAGGAACGAACTTTGACTGTTATTGAGACTCGGACTAACTTTATTGATGCGGTTAAGCGATCGGTCGAATTGGTTGTGGTGAAGGCCCATAGAAGAGATCATCGTTGACATGGCGAAGTATTTATGTGTTATTGTGTTGACTGTTTTATCGATAGCTTCTGCCCAAGATGCATCATCCATATTAGGTAAGAAAATAACAATTTATTTTTATTTTTTTATTTTTTGAAAAAAAATCTCTTAAATTTTGTTTTATCTTAAAAAGTAAATTAGTTTTTATGTGTAATTTGATTATTCCAAGAAGTCATTGTCCTTTTATATTTACTTCCGTTGCTAAAACAAACAAACAACAAATTAACTTTCGTAATTTTGTTACCTGTGAAAACAAAATTTAATTAAAAAGGGCTTAAAAAAAAACTGTTAATCCTTGAATTGGATGGGAAAGGTCATATATGTAAAAGGATTTTCATTTTCGTGGAAGTAAATATAACGTAAGGAGTTATTGCATGAAATTGTGAATTGGGAAAAAAATAGAGCGACTTGGAATAAATTTAGGTTGAAAATCTTTTGGATTAGGTCATGAGGTGGATCAATTGGCACCGGTAAAACGGAAGGAGATGAAACGGAACTGTTGTCATTGAATGTCAGTAGTGTATTTCGGTCAGAGAGGTCACGAGGGCAATTAAAAAACACAAAAAAGAGGCAAACTTGTAGAAAAAACTGTCGCAATTCACGGTCAATTGAGTGCCTTGAGCATGAAAGGATTATTTCGACATGAAAATGCACTTCTGTTTGTAAAAACGACGGTGTTGCTTTATGATGTGACGGAAGTGGTAGTGTGGGTGTGCCTAAAGTCACTGAACTTGCCACTGGGTTTAAACAAGTTTCTTCATAGTACTCCGCCTTTAAATAGCTACATATCGTTTATTTATTATTATTTATTTATTTATTTAGGAATTGAACAAACCTAATTTGCTCATGAATTTACTCAATTGAATTCATAATTTAAATAAAAAATTAATTTAAAAAAAAATTAATTTATATATTAAGAAAATATTTATTTCAATTTATTCTAATTGAACTCTTTTTTGAAAATCACTGAACCAGGAAATAAATCTGTCAAGGTCTGAGACTCAAAGAAAAATAAAATAAAAATTTTTATGCGTCGATAAAAGGTAACAGATGTTAAGTGTCGAGCAGCGAAGCTTCAGGGGCAGGATTTTTGCGCTTTAATAAAATTAACGATGTGAGAAAATTAAGATGAATGATGTTGTTTTGACAGGTTTGATCAGTAGTATTGCGTCATCCAGCACAAGCGCCCAATGTCCAGGAGAATGCTACCACGCCATGTTTTCGGCAATGTTTTGCAGCAAAATATTAGAGGACGTCGACTGTGGCGGTCCACAAATGCGATGCTGCGTCCCATCGGACGAACAAAACGACTCTCTCGAATCCATACAGACTTTCAGCTCACCATCATTACCGCCAATTTCATTCGAAACTCCCTCTACGACAACCCCAGTCTCACTATTAACTCCGATAAGCATTGTGACTCATTTAACAGTTCTCGGTGACTCCAAAGAACCCTCATCTATCCCCAAGTGTCCCGGAGTTTGTGTCCAACCAGACATCGCTCTTTTCTGCGGACGAGTTATCGACGACGACTCTTGCGTGGATGGCAACAAATGTTGCACGATGGGCGAAACGATCCAATCCCCGCCATTGATTATATCCCAGCCATCGACAACTACGATGACTACGACGACGACGAGGACTTCGACGACCGCATCTCCGACAACGAATCACGTAATCATCATCAGGGGAACGACACCGGCAACGATGACAACATCACTGTCATCGACGACCCACGATCCAACTGCTTGCGAAGGATCTTGCGTTTCGGGATTTTTGAGCCTCTTATGTGATGACATAGACGAATTTGGAACGTGTCCAGGAAGTCAAAGATGTTGTGTGGTGAGACGTTTGGTTTCATCCACGCCAGCGGGACCCATCAAGTGTCCTGGATACTGCATGCCGGGACTTCTCAGTGGTATGTGCAACAAACCAGCACGTCTGGTACCGGATGCGATCGACTGCACGGACGGAACGATTTGCTGTGACAACAGTGGACGTGATTCACCGAGCACGTCTTCAGTCAAACTCCCTCCTCGACCCGCAGAGTTTCCACTTTTTCCTCTTCTGTTAAACGCCGCTCAAACTGCATTGCAATCATCATCTCAAGGATCTGCTCAAATGTCACTGTTTGACGTGTTAAATCCGTCGATGAATGCCAACACGGATCGTTTGGATGCTGGCAACGTACGTCGAAACGTATGTCCTGTACCATGTATTCATTCATTCTTATCCATGACTTGTTTTGGCAATTCCGTTCTTTTGGAAAATTTTACTTGCTCAAAAGATAATTTGGTTTGTTGTGTTTCAAAGAACTCAATACAAATGCCTCCCGGTGAATATCCCGTAAAACCCGCATATCCACCAATAAATACACAAAGTCCACTAACGCAAGGTAAAAGTAACAAATTTAATCATTCGTCAAAACTAAAATTACAATTAACGTGTTAAAATTAGAAACATCGATGATGACGTCACTATCAACCAAGAAGTTTACTTGTGGAATTAAAAACGTAAAT
>JAQFZO010000296.1:0-28704 GCA_034695885.1 Geophilus flavus
GATAAAGTGATAGGGGACGACTCGAAAGGTGGGGAATTGGGACTCATCGTGGTACTGACGTTACACGACATTACGGACACGGACAAGTTCGAAGCAGAAGAAGAACTGTGGGGAGCAGAAATGATGGGAATGGGTGGCGTTGATGTGTGAGAAGGAGGAGGAGGAGAAGGAGGAGGAACTGTGTTCATGCAGATGTCCTATCGTGACGATAACATAACCAAAAAATATCTTAACTCGAGCAATTCAAATTTTTTGGGATAAAAAAAATATTTTTCATTACGAATACGGAGTATGGTACATACTTTCTGCAATTGTTTGTCAAAAGTCGACTGTAAACTTGTTTGTTGACGTCCATTTCCGTTTTGTGAGGCTAGGTTAGACGAGAGGTTATTATTTCGACCCCAAACTCCATTGACGTGAGTGATGCTACTGTGATTTGACGTTTGAGATTTCTAATAGACAACAAATTACAATTACAGCATTTTTTTTAAAAAAAATTTGTTTAGTTACTGGTAAGGCGGGAAACGCAGTAAGGTCCTGGTGGTCTTGAAATTCAAAAATTTCCCTTTCTGGAAGCCTTTTTTGAACTATATCCTGATCCGACGATGTTTGATTATGTACATTTCCTTGAGCAGGTTGACGGTTTCCAAGATTGTTGTTTTTAGGACGGAATCGATTGAACGAGCTTGAGAAAAATAAAAATAAATAAAGTACGGTACTGCGTAAAAACTTTTAAATAAATGAGTAATTGGAAAAGATTAAAAATAAAACACAAATAAAAATAACTTATTTAAAAGTTACGTTTGATTATGTTGTCCTGATTGGGACCATTTCAAACGTGGCGAAGGGCTTCTAAAAAATTGTATTTTATTTTATTTAATTTAACCCTTCTTCAAAACAAACCAGTTTTAACCATCCGATATTTTACATACGAAAAAGAAAACGACCGAACCTGTTAACAGCCATAACGGGTGGACTGGCACGTCCACGATTGTATGTGACTGAAGGCGTATCGTATTGTGATCGCGACGAAAATACTGAAGGCATGTTGAACGGCCCCATATCCTATAAATATAATAAGAAAAAAAAATGAGAAAATTTTCAAATAAACTACGGTACCATATGGTTTCGAATAATAGTAGCGAATTACGTTTGGTTTTTTCTTATTCTTCTTTTTATTTTTTGACTGGTCGTAATCTAAAACTGGACTTTTTACACCTTTTTGGTAATATCCACAGGCCGACTTGAACGGTTTAGCCGGCACGGTCCAATGTTGAGCTTTTTGGGGCGACGTAGGAAGTGGTTCAAGCGAATCTATACCTAACGTTTGCCTATTAAAATGTAATTAATTAATTAAATAAATACAGCGATTACAGCGATTTTTAAAAATAAAAATGCATACTTTTCCCCCAATTCTTCGATGTAAACGGTGACAGTTTTGTTGTCCGTATCTATTTCTTGTACGTGTGCGTTGTACATTTCAGTTTTGTCTTTATCGTTACGAACTAAGCACTTGGCACCAGGTTCGTACAATAATTCTACAAAAAATAAATAAATAAATAAAGAAAGAAAGAAAGAAAGAAAGTATAAATAAATAAATATGTATCGAATACGGTAATATTTTATTTACTTTTTCTCTGCTCGTTCCAAACATCTAACTCGACATTTCGATAGATGTCGGGATCCAAAGCTTTAGCAACTTTATACGGAAACGGAGGAAAACCTCTCGCGAGCGCACGTCGAATTTCCGAACCTTCGCCGACATCCTGCACGACAGATTTCATTATCTTACTTTGGAAAATAAAACTCATGAATCCTTACTTCGATTTCTTCTATTTCCACTTCTGGTGGTTCCAACATGAAATCGGGGGAAGGACTACTGGATTTGTCAAAGACGCCATCGTAACTAGCGCTACTATCTTTGCGTTGTTTAGCATAAACTTTATCGTGAAGCATTTTTTCCACCGCGTAATCTACTTCACCTCCCAAATTAAACACAGTTTTATATAATAAGTCGTAAACTATAGCTGTTTCAAACAAACAAAAAATAAATAAATTAATTAATTAATAAATAAATAAATAAATAACAGCAAAAAAATCAAACATACATCCAAGGGGAAAAAAAAAACTTCAACTTGGTTTTTTAAAGATAAAAAGTATTTTCAAGGTGTGAAGAGTAAAAAGGCCACAATGTAAAATCTGAAAAAGTTAAAATGAAAATTTAAAAATACAAAAAATGAGTTGAGATTTTTTAAAAATGAAAAAATTCATTGTGATTGTAGTAAAGGGAAATTCTTCTTTTTTTTCTTATAACCAAAAAAAAACTTAAAAGTTTAGTTTTTTTCTTCTTCTTCATCTTCTTCTTTTCGTTATAGTTCATCGCTTTTCTCATTTTGAAAGTGTGGTTCGTTGACCACTAGTTGCATTGGTGGAATAAATTTTTTTTTAGATTTTTTTAAATTTTTTTTTTCTTCATACGCATCTGAAGGCACCTCCATTTTTTTACAAATGTTTTCATCCGGTCAGGGAGTCATCTTCTTTTTTTGTTAGGTGAAAGAATTGTGTCTTAAAAAAAGTAGATTTAAAACCACTTGTACCGGACAAAGAAGAAAATTAAGAAGATGCCGTACGCGATGGGGAAAACGACGCGAGATACTACGTCGATCATCTTAGCAATTCGTATTGGTGGCGGAAATTCTCGTCCGGTTACTAATTTGTTCAGTGCTGTATCACCGGCAGTTGAATGTGAATTCGGCGGGACTTGCACGGATGGGGGGTTGTTACTCACTTCACTCAGCCCTGGCTCACGTTTCATCATCGCTGTATTACTTTGACTCTGATATAAAGAGAAAATAAGAAATAAATTCAATATTACGTGGCATTATTTTCCTATATGTGATTGTAATTTGAATTTTGAAACGAGTTTAAGGGTACTTCCGGTTTGGTTGAGATGTGAAAGAATGTGAGAATTGGTTTTCCAAAAGTTTCAAAGTCATACTTTTACCGGAAGTCTCATTTTAATGACATCCGAACTGCAGTAATGGGCAACGAGATGGGAAAGTAATACAGGAAAGCTTAGGGGCAGCTCATAAAAAAATTATACCGTACCGTAATGGAATTTTTTAATTTAATTAAATTTAATTTTTTATTGATTTTTTTTAATTAACCGCTCCTTATGTTTCCTCTTCATACATTTATTCATTTATAAGTTTCATTTAATCAGCTTTTTAATTTCAATTCCATTTGGAGCGCCTTTAAATTGACTTCCGGTTTATTAAGAGACACAAAATTTTGTAACCTCATACAAAGTCTCAGGAACGTCTTAAAAGTGTCACACACAGGTGTCTTTTTTACTATTTCGGGATGTAAAACAAATTTCGTATTGACGTCATTTTAGGACGTGCCAATGTTGGACGTTCTCTGGGCGTATTTTTAGCCTGGCCGGCTCCTACAAAAAATGACGTCCAGAGAACATCCAACACTGCCAGTCGTAAAATGACGATTTTTTATACATTCCGACATAAATATGACGTCAAAAAGACAGATACTGTATGTGACACTTCAAACGTAATTATGACTTTATTGGACGTCCATTCCAGACGTAAATATTGACGTCTCAAAGACGTGTTGTGCGAATTGGGTATTAGATGTTTATAACTATGTTTCTCTGAAATTTCAATTTCATACATCAACTACAACGATCAATTTAATGCGCTCCAAAGTAGTAATATACTAGCACACTGTAGTCGATCGTGTAATGCGGGAAAGTTTTATATAGGTCGCTAATAAAGAACCCATTGGCTTCCTGCAACGATCCATTCCTCGTATAGAAATTAAATACAATAATATGCCACTACGCTCACACCGTATACCTTTACTGATTTTCACATGAATTTACTAACCCAATTGCATTCAATACATAAAAGATAACCACATCTACAGACTGACAGTCCATTAATGCAATATTATCAGAAGTTTATTTACTCGCACGTTATTATCTGACTATTTGTCCACATAGATTAACACAACCTTCAATATTTGATCTTCTGTCACGACCAACGTGATAGGAAAACCAACTAGCATCAGGTTGAGGCTTTACAGAAGGCCCCAGTCGAGTTGGTCCTATACAGCGTTATGCAACCATTCCAAAACAGTGTCATTTTGACATTTTTATTGATGGTGGTGCCCTAAACATAACATTGCATTTTTATGTGTGGATTTTGGCATGTTTCTCAGTTCCAACTGCTATCAAAATCAAAATGTCATGTACATACACAAGTCCCAAGGATAACGACTGATCACGAGGGCCAAATATAGACTGGCAATTCCATCATAAACAAACTAACAAAAGATAAAGTTTGTTTTCAAGTTGTTGGTTGCCCATTTTCCCCTTAAGGTCATCAGAACAAAAAAAAAGCAAAATCAAAACGGGAAATCGATTTATTTTCTTGATTACACCCACAATAACCCTATTTTCTTTTATTGTTTCTCTAGTTTTGCCATCAGAAAAGACAATTATAGGTTTCCCTCTTGCCTTGTTTACACAGTTACCTCATTTTGGAAATGTAAACATAGCAAAATGTCACTTAAGTCATGAATTTCAACCCTATTTTGACTCATACATACACATTTCCCATGCAAAAAACATTTTTTTCACTTTGCAATGCTCATAAATATTTAATTTCAATTGATTTTTATACCATCTGTTTGATATTCAAGGTTGCTGCGGTGTCAACCGTTGTGTCATCCAACAACACCGACCGTCAGTCTTTTTACGTAATGAAAATAATCAGTTGTATTTAGACCATTGATTTTTCCTTTCTCCGCACGACCACGATATCACGTTAGTCTAACTCGACTCCACTCCATTAATCATTCATTACAAACTTTCAGCGAATCAATCAATCCACACTTTAATCTTACCCAATTTTTCAATAAAAATGCCAAGACCAACAGTTTGCTTTAACTAAAAGGCTTTTGCTAATAGAATAATCAATTTATTTTTTGATATAAAATGAGGGATGAAAAAGCCAATTATGAATTTTATTTACGACAAAATGATAAAACTACGGGAGGAAAAGCGCTTTAACAAGATGGATGAATGTTGTTATGCTTGTTATTAATACGGTAAATAATTAGATTAACTTGAATTACAGTCAATATGCCGCATAATTAGCAAAAAAGACGATGAAATACAACGTACCGCTGAAAGCGCCGTCGCTGCGGCTGTTGCCGTGGCAGTGGCGGCGGCTGCAGCGAGTCTAGCACTCCGCGGTTTCTTGCGAGCCTGAAAACAACAAATCCATTTAGGTTTTAATTCATTGCTTCATCAGAAACCCTGCTGCACCAATCTAGAGTAAATGAGCGTGTGTTATAATTCAATTTACCCCTCATAAAAAAAAATTTTCTTCATTAATTCTAATGCGCTCCGTGTGAAACTACTGTACAAGAAATTCGAGACATAATTACATTGAAAGTTTTTTTTGCTTGTTAACAACCTTTAAGTACATATAACAAACAACAAATTTCGACACTTTAAAGCCTTGTTTTGAATGAATTTTTATATAAACTTGCGGTTGGAATGTGGAAATAAGCTTGTTTTGATCTACAAATAGTAAATGGCTATTTAACACGTAGCTGTTGGAAGGACGCTTCAAGCTGAGTGATAATTTATCACTCACTTTGAGGCGAATGGGTGTCAACAGGATACAAAATTGCACTGTTTTGGCTTCTTCTTCTCCATGTTATCCATCTTTTTGGAGTGAAATATAATTAGACTGGCTTGTTTTCATTTAGCGTTGTAATAGATGCTTAAATAACGATTTTAGGCGCGTAAAACATCTCTAAATCATCAGACATGGGAGCATAATGGTGTTAAATGAAGTCTGGCTTAGATAACTCTTGGATGGTGTATCTTTTTATTCTTAAAGACCACTTAAATGTTATGTTTATCGTGCTGTGCACGCCAGGAGATAAGGTTATTTGTTTTTTCAACTTTATGCGTGGTACAGTAATTATTTGTTAAATTCAATATTTTTGTTTTTACTGTTCGTAAATATTTCTCGTTTGTAATTACACACTTCTGTATGAGTGAATTATGGATTTTAAAAACCTTGAGCTAATTTTTTTCAGTATAACTCATGTTTTTTTTATTATTTAATAGTATAATTGCATAGAGAGTTAAAAATATAATAAAAAATATATAATTTTGTTTACGAGCAATTTGATGTAAAATATACTTATTATGACTCTTTAACTAAGTGCCCAATAAAAAAAATTATTTCGGGAATTTTTGTGGGTCTGGTGACATTAAAAAATCGTCTGTTGTCTTTCACGCAAGACATCCATCTGTTGCAGGAAAGCCAACAGACAAGTGAGTGCACTATCGTACAGGCATATTGGACACTTGCCAAGGGCCCAGATTTCTAGGGTTCCAATTCTAAGGCCCCAATTTCAGTTGTTCTGTTTAAAATTTAAATTAGGGCTCCCTAGATAATAGGAAAAAATATAATTAAAAAACCGTGAAACAAGTCTTCGGATAACCCCGGTTTTCCAGTTTGGGGGAGTTTTGAAGTTTTTCATGGGTTTTAGGGTGTTTAAGGAGGTTTTGGGTCGTCTTGGGAATGTTTTTGAGTGATTAATGGGTTTTAGGGCGAGTTTTGCTTGGTTTCGCATCCTAACAGTTTTTTATCCGATTTTCCATAAATAATACACAAAGTTGTAAAATTTAAAATTGCAACTTTATGGCACAGATGATAGATGTAAAATACCAAAACCACTGGAAAGCCATCAAAACCTCCAAAGAACATTAAAAACACCCCAGGAAACCTCAGAAAATTGCCCAAAACTACTTTTAGAAACCGCGGTTTTTCGGTTAGGATAAACCAGAACCCAAAACTCTACCCCCAAGCGCCATAATGCGCAACTACACTGCAATACAGAAGAATCAACGTTATTTTCTCGAATTTCTCGCCAGTCGTCACTCGTCAACGCATATTTTAATAAATTAAGATTAAAAATAATAAATGATGGATTGTAATATATCAAAAAGATAATTACCAGATAATTGACAGTCACGAATTCTAATAAGGAGGCATAAATAAAACACATGCAGACTCCGTCCCACACGTTCATGGCCGTTAAGTTGGACACCACTGGTAAATTGGAGCGAAAGTTGTTGGACATGGTGAAAAAGTTCAACATGGTGGTGACACCGAGCATAACTCGGCCGGGAACAGCGTTCCACTCCAGCCAGAACGTGATGAACGAGCTGGTCACGAGAAGCATGCCAGGAATGAAAACGGTACTAAAATAAAAGGATTTGTCCCGAGTGAAGTTCAGTTCAACTCCTAAACAGCTGAAATTTCCTACGAAAAAATAAACAAAATAAAACAAAATTGAAATTCACTCAATTAATTACATCTTTAACGACGTCATGTCAAAATTGAGCAATTGGAGTAATCGATGGGTTATAAATTATATGTCGTATATCGTTTTATTGCCCCATTTTTATAATAATAAATAAGTGATAAGCAAATAATGAATCAATAAAATGAATTTTTATTATCGAAAAATTGCTGATTCCGAGTAGGCGAAGCACGCACGCAACGTATCCCATAATTCATTTTTCTCTCGTTTCGATTTGACCCAAAAAAAAGTATTCGATTATTTACGACGTGAAAAACAGTGAAAAAAATAGTTTTTCAAACATGCAATTTGCTCTTGATAAAGGAGATGTTTTCTGATGATGCAAACGTCTGAATCATGTTTTTAAAAACGTTTGTTTCAAGCGTAGCAGACTTGACTTGAAAAGTAATGGGTTGGGTGCAGCCATTTTGGCCATTCACCAACTATTAAGCACATTTGGGCTATAAAAAGTGTGTCGCTTGCTATAATTTAACAGTGGTCAAAATGGAATTTGTTTGAGTACGCAGAGCTTTCAAAAATAAAATAAAATAAAATTAATTCAATTTGTATTTGGGTAAGTGCTTGTTCTATAGAGGCCGTCTAGAGGGGTTGCCAAAGATCATAAACAAAAAAGTTTATGATGTGAATCATCTTTATGCGCACACCCCGTGATTTTTTGACATAGACAACTCGCAGCATGTGTGTAGTATGTCACAAAGTCCGCTATTGCGATTGCGACATCGAGGAATCGGAACATTGATGAAAATCTTGTCGCGACTGCTCCAAAAATACATTATAATCCCAAAATCATTTTTTAAAAATATCCCAAATTCTTTTTTTAAAAATACCGTACCAGAATTTTTTTTAATCCCAGAAACCTTTCAGTGAAAATCTTTTGAAATCTTTAAATATCTTTACAAAGTCTTTCAAATTTTTTGTAAATATTTAAACATCTTTACAAATGTTTACCAAATCTTTCAAAATCTTTACAAAATGTTTACCAAATCTTTCAAAATCTTTTCAAAATGTTTACCAAATCTTTCAAAATCTTTAAACATCTTTACTAAATCTTTCAAAATCTTTTGAAAGCTTTAAACATCTTTACCAAAGCTCAAAATCTTTTAAAATCTTTACAAAATATCAGAAAATCTAGATGATGAAATTTGAATATTAAGATTTTAACATTTTAAAAGACATTTGTATACATTTTCAGAGATGTTGTATTGATTTGAAAGATTTTGGGATTTTTAAGGATTTCTGGGATTTTGAAAGATTGGGGGGAAAAGGGTTTGTTAACTCTTCACGGTACTTCACTGGATGGAATTAACATGAAACTTCACTAAGGTACCGAAGTTTGTTTAATCTTTAATTCCATCTCGTTTGTAACTTGAGTCACCAAGACTTTTTCATTAAAGATTTGAGAGTTTCATGGGATTTTTGAAGCCCATCAACGAGATTTTTATCAATGTCGGACCCCTTGCCCACCCCATGTGGAGTGACCACCCGATGTCACTTCCTTTTGTGACAACTCGCGAGTTCTACTCAGCTCTACTGGTCATTGGATCGATGCGAACATTCAAAGAGAAGTAGTTTAAATTAAATTCTACAGAGAAGTTTCACACAAAACATACAACAGTTCGTAGTCCGCAAGTACCCAGCACACCCAAATGTTTAAAATTATTTAAAATAACAAAAATAACTTAAATCCCAGTAGCATAATTGACCTTAAAAGTATCTTTTCACCCAATTACACTACTGAGGATTCTATTCCCACCTCGCCAGTTGTTTTTATCGCAGTTGAGTGTTTCTTTCCCGATCATGTAAGCATTTAGACTATGGAGTTCCTCCGCCTCCTTAAGGTCCGGTTTAGTCCAGTTATACACTAAGAACTTCTTTTCGTGAGAAGCTGTTAACCCAAAAAAATAAAAACTATTCGATTTTCACATCCATTCGAGAAAAAAAAACATAAAAAATACACAAAAATACTTAACTGCTTTCAATAAAGAACTTGCAACAAGGGTCATCAAAAGGGAATATGTCCAAATTTCCGGTGCACTTGAGTATAAGATGTCGTCTGTTTTTGTTTTTGTCGAATACCATCAAGACAACTGTAATTCTTCTTTATTTTACAACTCCATTTTGATCTTACCTCATAGTAAATCTGACCGATCCGTCAGCGTAAACTCGTAATTCGATATTAGGGGAGACTAGTGGGTCCTTAAAGTCGCCGTGTTTGATGAAGTATGTGTCCGGTATCCAAATATCGCTTTGATGGTCGATTGCGTTTAAGTAGTTGTGGTCGTCGTCCGACGTGAATTTGAGTCTACCGTCTTTCCAGTGTTGATGTAACAAAAATTCCACTTCGTATTTCTGCGATTAGAGTTTGGAAGTTGGAAGAAGTTTTATGAGAAATGACAGATGTGAAGTGAAATGAATGAGAAACTGATGGGAAATAGGGAATTGAGAATATAATATACTGCAGTGATAAAATATGTATTAAAAAAATAAATAGGTCCCATGAAGAGGTTGCAGGAAGCAGATGAAAGTAATGTATTTTGCATTTTAAGTAGTTTTTGGTGTATGGATGGGAATTTTGAATTGGGAAAAGGGAAAAAATATAAAAAGTGAGAACTTGTACAGATGTGTGGGAGGGAAGTTAAGTTGATGGGGTAAAAAAATGAGTTTTTAAAATGGGCCAAAAAAAAAGTATTGTTTTATTAAAAATGCATTGTTTAAATCATTCTTAAAGCGTTGTGTGATTTTAAAAAATAAATGGGGGAAGTATTGTTATCCAAAATGAAATTTCTTTGTTTGCATGTAGTTAAAAAGTACTTCAAAACAGTAAAAATTATATTATTGCGTGTTGCTTTAATAACAATGTCAAAGCTGACACGCACATTTTACATTCTTACATTTCAAACTTTTTTTCCCCTCGAAAAATGGTCGATTAAGCCTATTTTTAATGCAAACAAAATGGGATGATTATGCACTTTTTCATGCTAAAAGCATTTTATCTTCTTTTTACTCAATTTCCAGTGTATTTTCCTTGGCAGCATTTTCTACTTTTTTTTTTATTTTTACATTTTTCAAAATGACTTGCTATTACTTTTCATTTTGATCCTGACAAATAGATCCTCATTCATGATTTATCCTTTCCTTTGATGTTTGCAGAGATTCTTATAATATCGGATGTTTACATCAATTCAAAATGAAACAGTAATATTTCTCAGGGCACTGCATAATTAAAACTGACTTTAAATTACTGCTACACAGACACAGAACAATTTAATAGTGTGTAAAACTAATTAAAATTTATTTGCCATCCCCGACACACCCCGAACGCATATCCCATACTAATTTAACTAATATGTCGCCATCTAGCAGCTGCTTTTGTTAGCATAATTTAATGACAACGTACTTAATTGAGAAAATAAAGCTGCCATTTTCAATGAATGGATGAAAATTCAATAATTTAAATATCATAAACGTATTTACAACAAATTGTGCAATTTACTGTAGGACTTTAAAATTAGCAAAGTCCCCGTCCTGAAATCATTTGTGAGTGTTAAAGGAGTTAGGCAATAGAATTTTTCGAGACATTTTTTTTTTTCTTAAAAAAAAGTTTAGATCAAAATAAACCAGTGTACAAATTTATTTTTAAAAAAAATTTTGCTAATTCTATTGTACAGGGTGAACCAGAATAACTTATCACCTGAAATAATTTTTGAACTAAATGCAATTTCAAAAATAAGTTTCATGCATCGTAGGAAATTTTAGGTTGGAGTTAGGTGTAATATTACAATTAGAAAGTTGTAGAGCATCCCAGAATTAGTAGAAACCCATCTTAAAATGTCGAATGGTTATTCAGACTTTAGAAAAAATGAAAGACGATTTTTTAATATGTGCAGTTTGATAGTTTGATGGCGAAGGTTGCAGGAAAGAACAGGGGCAGCGATAACAAATTACGTACTGTCATATTCAAAATTTCAAGCTGTCTCCGTGACAAGAAAAAATGTTTTTCAACATCTAACAAATTGCACATTGGATTTTCAACGGATTTCAGGTGATAAGTTATTCTGGTTCATCCTATATTTGTGTTCAAAGTTGTTTGCAATACTACTTCAGTGGTACCGGAAGAGACGTCATTATGAGAATTGCCAAAACTAATAAAACTTGTGTTATGCAAACAAAAATTTAAATTCATAATGTATGAGTAAAGAATAATAATAAATTAAATTATCTAATTTTATTTTCTTCACCTTAAAAACTTTGAAATTTTTTATTTTAGTTTTATTTTTTAGACGAAACTTCTGGATTTAATGATATTTTCAAATTTTTTCTCTTTTACCGCTTGGACGACATGAGTATTTGAATATGGCAAATTTTTACAGATATTAGTCATTATATTTAAATATGCAATGGATTTCTAAAGATTTTTAAGATATATTGAGATTTTAAAGACTTTAGTGGGATTTTCAGGGATTTTTGGAGGCCGTCGGCGAGATTTCTACAAATGTCGGACCCCTCGCACAGATTACAATCTAATCCGATTTGGCTTCTCACTAGTACGTCATTTCCGGGTTGATCGTTTTTTTTAGTTAGTTACTCTGGTTATTTCGGGCAAAGCATTAAAATCACCAATAAAACATTAAAATATCCCCAGTTTTACTAACATTACTAATATAAACATAAAATTGATTTTTCATTGCCTAACACATTTAAATTCGAGAATCTGCTGTAAATCGCGAATATTGAGGCCTTTTTATACGGCACTATTTATTATTTATATAAAAATGTGGATGGATGTATATATGTGAGTAAGTAATGCAACGAACCAAACTGGATTCATCCGGCGACGATAGACTGAGTAGAGTGACACTAACATTGACGACGGTCATTTCTGTCGGTCAATACAAAATGAATAGTTTATCAGTCGAATTTCACTTCCTTTTAAATTGACATTTCATTCTTCTATATCATACCATAAGGTTTGAGCCTCTTGTCATATCTGTTCCTATAAAGTAACATATCCAGTATGTTCTTATCGGGTGTCCCTTTAGGAAATCTGTATAGCGGAAGAAAAAAAATTTACAGCGAGTCACTACACACAGCAACAAGATAATTTCCCATATTAAAATTTGACGCGGGGAATATTTACATGGAAAATGTAAATTTCTTAACGATTGGTCATCACATTATACTGTCAAGATTCCTGACACAATTTTCGAGAATTGAAACTATTCCCAGCTACTTTAATGAGATAGAATTTTAGAAAATAGAATAATCCCCATTCACTTTAATGAGATAATTTAGAAAAAGAGAACTATTTCCATTCGTTTTAGTGTGTAATTTTAGAAAATGTAACAATTTCTATGCAATTTAGTGAAAAAATAGAAAAGAAAAATCTCCCCAACTCCAAAATCCAATAAATTTCAAATTTTACAAAAAAAAATATGACAATTTTCTTGTCAATTTCCCAAAAACCCTTCTAAATAATAACAACAATTACTATACTTTATTTTTAACTACAAAAGAAAAATCAAAACCAAGATATCCCAGTTCCCAACACTTCCTGGTGACCAAACAGTAACTAAAAACAAAACAGAAAAACTCTCACATGTGTTCGTAGGTACTACAAACATCGCGACAAACGAAAACTGCAAAGACGAGCAAGACGAGACATCCACTGGTCATCTTCCTCAATACCTGTAATCCAAAAAAACACAAAAAAAAACACAGAAAAAAATGAGAAACAAATCACCCCAAATTCATTTCACCACTTTATTACCTCCATAGAACCAGGGTCATGCAGGGGATTTCATAGTGTGGCCTCGATCTCGCACCTTGAAATGCAATAACAATAAAAACATGAAAGAAAATTGAGTAAAAGAATCGAAATCGCATCTCAAACTCAACAGGGGGGCTGAAAGGAAACATGGGGGGGCTCGGGGGTGGGAAACGTGACCCTTTGAGTTTATATAACATGGTTCAGCATTAAAGTGTCGAATAAAAATCAGTGAGCAGTCGGACCACGCCCTCTCGAGAGTCCCTTTTGGGTGGATGATATACGAGTGGAAATCAAAGCGCTGCAAGATTGGACTGTGCAAACTAGTTGAATTCTCCAGAGAAAACGCGCATTGCCGATTAATGTTGTCACCAGGGATGAGGATATAGCGGGATTGAGCACCCGGCTACGCAATGACGTCATTGGTAATTACGGAAGTAATTAGCAAAGAGTTGAAATTTACATGTTTTATTTATTTTATTTTATTTTATTTTATTTGTTGTATTATTTTTTGACGTTAGGTGGCGAGTTAGTTTGTGGAAAAGGGAGAAATTGTAAAATCGAAATATAAAACTACAGGTTTCTTCTTGTGAGAGGGGAAAAAAGAAAAATTGACTGGGAGCCACAGTTGGTGCAATATTTCAAAAATGCAAGTTGTCGTGGAAACGGGGGCTTAAAGGGACGCTAGCGTTCAACATCAACGATCCGTGTGGTATTAAAAAACGAACCTATCTGCATAATTCACTCTTTCAGCTATTAAAAATTTAAAAAAGAAAGAAAGAAAGGGTAAAGAGAAACGTTTTATGTATACCTTCATACATGAAATATTTTTTTCTCATTTTTGCTATAGACAGAAACAAAATAAAAAAGAAGAAAACAAAAATAGAATTTTCTCATTTCGAAACATCTTATTCACATTAAATAAAGAGGAAAGAAAAAACTTCCCCTTAAAGCACTACAGTCTGATTACATTAACTCTGTATAAAAAAAGACGATCGCCCCGACGTCGATGATTCGAAATTCGATCGAGTGCCCTTAAAAATCGATGTCCAAACTGCGAATTTATTGTCGAATAAAGACCTTAAAAAAACACTTACCAGTGACTGAGAAAGTCGGGTACCGTCACCTGGGTGTCTTGAGACAAATGGTGACGTCACTGGCGCTGTGTACGTTACTAAAAATAACCCGCATCTCGAAGAAAGTGTTAAATTTAGCCTTTGTCCCGTTAACGCTTTCATTTATTTCTGCCATACCCAATCAAAACCGAAATGCAAACTCGTCCGTGCAAATAAATAAAAACAATCATGGCGGCGCACGTGAGTCAAACCTCCAATAAGCCACATTGCAACCGTAAAAACCGTCTAAAAATACATCCAAAAATGAAAAACTCCCCCTTGCAAGGCTTACCTGCAACACTCATTGATCTCCGACTCGTTTATTTACAGTTTTGCACCGCAAATTTTTATTTCCAACCCGCGAAAAGCGCCTTTAACCCTTTTATCACCTTCAATATTTCATTTCCTATCATCCAAATTTGATCAACATCTCCATCTTTCCCCTTCCTTGCCCCCCCACCATTTTAAAAATCCACACGTAAAACCAAAAATCTGCCATTCGAGCCACCATTTTGAATGACAACGAGGCTTAACGGCGCTCTAGTTAAAGATCTATCGTTCACTCTTTTGGCCCTTACCTGCGAAAAGGGTACGATGATGAGGGTTGGGGGGCGGCCAGGCCGCGGCCGGGGCCCACCATCCAGCGTGGGCATCGATGTTCGCGTCTCTCACTGCAGTGGTGGGTTGCGCATGCTCCATTTCGTCGGCCGCCGTCGCCTACTTCCGTCTCCTAGCAACTCGGCCGCGGCGGAATGCGGCAGCCGAAGTGGCGTCTTTTCCTAACCACCACGTGTCCACTTCCTCGGTTTTTAAGTTCCTGTTTTGTGAATGGGGGCGGTTTGTTGTTTTTTCTTTTTCTTTTTTATGGATGATTCTTTTGTTTTGTTTGGTTTTGTTTATTTATTTATATAATAATTGTTTTGTTTTGTTTTTCTTTTGTTGTGGCGACCGATGTCTTCTTTATTGCCCTTTTTTTTCTTTGTGTTTTCTTGACGTTCTCATTCGTGGAAAACAGGGGAGGAGTTGAGATTAGCTGATTGATCGAAGTTGGTGGGTCCCATCGATCCACTGACCTCTCAAGGAAATGTTTCCCCACGGAAACGTTTGGTTTGGTATCTTCTTTGCTGATGACGCCTCTCTCTGTCTCTTCTTTTTTTTTGGTTTTGGATTTTTTTTGGGTAACCTAATTCCAAAATAAAAGTCGTTTTTCCTTGAAATGACATTAACGACAATGTATTTTTAGAGTTTGGCCACGTGTAATTTTTTTTTGTTTTTTGTTTTTTTTGGTGATAAACTTGTGGTTTCGAAGGTGAAATCATTTTTGTTTTAATTATTTAATTTAATTTAATTTTTTTTTAAAAAATAGAAAATTGTGATTTATGATTTAGTGTAATTACTTATTGATTGAGTGTTATTTTTTTAATGTTTTTTTTACTCTTTTTTTGGTGGTTGTAAATTATTTTTGCGATCAAAAAGTCAGGAGGTTAAATAACGAGTCAGCGCATCGAATTTCACTTTATAGCGTCATGATGGCCGAGCAAGCAAGCTCATGAAGTCGACTGATAACGCTGGGAATGTGAGGTGAAAGTGTGAAAGAAATACTAGGAAGAATGGTGGCGCCATCGGTTGGTGATTTTGATGTCATATTGATTTTCTGGAGGCTGTTTCCAGGCGAGCAGAGCAGTGATGCAAGAGTGCGAGTTCTCGATGCTGCTTTGGTCTGACATCTAGTGGAAAATACGGCCAACTAGTTAAACATACTATTCATTGAATTGATACCTTTAACACTGGTGTTGCACTGTAAAGAGACTGATCTTGTATGTGAAATGAAAATCAAATTCCACCTTCACTAAAGTGGGTAAATTATTTTTAAAGTTGCGAAATATTGGTAACAGCTGGCACTACAATAGTTTGGGAGATAAAGTTAATTTAAGATAGTAGGGAGCCTGCGGTGGAGACAAGTTATCTTATGACTTATAGCCATGTTAATTGAATGGCTATAAGCAGAAGTCATAAGTCATATTATAAGATAAGTCTTATATATTGCACCAGAGCAATCTCCCTAATTTCATCCACTCTTAAGACAGATTTTATCGCTGGCCATAACAAAAACAACATTTATCATATTAAATATTTATGTAAAAGTTGTCACTGGTAAATTAGAAGAAGAAAATAAGGAAAAATCTTAAACTTCTTGAATAAAAAGAAACATAAGAATACCTGTATTTATAGCCCATGATTAGATAAGTTAGTGGTCTCAATAGAACATGTATTTTAGATGCTGCAGTTAGTAAAATCACACAAAACAAAGAATTTTCGATGCATTTTATTTAATAAAACTAAAGTATTTCATATTTTGAGTCAATCATTTTATTTTGTATTTTCCAATTTATTGAAAATATTTCTACTTTCTATTTTGTATTTTGCGAGTCACGTGGTTTACTTCAACGTTGGTAGATGTTTTCACAAAAAGCCACTAGCTGGAGCCACTGCGTCATCAACGACAATCCATCGGAGTCGGAGCAAAGGAGCAAAGCCAAAATCGACTTACCTTCTAAATACATCATTTCCAGAATAAATTTTCCTTAGTACTTTATTACCATCTCTTTAATGTAATTACCTTCAGTCTCAAAAAATAAAAAATAAAAATTTATAGTTTCCTCTTTATTTTTTTATAACATCACTTTTTTGGACATAGAAATAAATTGAATTAAACTTGCAACTACATACTGGCTACACAAAGTAAAAGAAAAAAAATCAAGGGAATACAATTCTTAACCATACTTTCGCTGGCAGATGCTATTTACGTTAGCAGAAAATGCAATTAATTTGCAAGTGGCCATTACGGAAGCTTAGATCAGCTGGCTCATGCGCAAACCTCATTGAAATTCACAAGCAAACGGCTAATGGACGGCATACATACAAAATTAATCCAATTAAAAAATAGAAAGAAGCCTAGACGGCAAAAGAAAGAAAGAAAGAAAGAAGAAAAAAAATGATGAAGTAAAAAACGAAGAAAGAAGACGCGAGGGGGCGCAAAGCAAAAGAGCAGGTGAAAAGAGGACGGGATTTGAACAGATCTGAAATGATAATGTAATTAGATGACAAGTTGATCTATCAAACGCGGCGATGAACTAACAAAATGAAATGGAAATGAGATGAAAAACCCAAGGGAACATCACATACTCATGTTTGACAGAGAAACGGACGCCAACATCAACCTGCCACACAACCCAAGGGACAAAAAACTTGGAGAAAAATATTATATCGATAAATAATAAATAAATTACAATTTAAAAAAATATAATATTCGAAATTGAATCATTCATAATAACTTATAATTTTATTAATAAATTAAAAAAATCAATTTTTATATTTTTTAGTATTAAAAAAATTTTTATTTTCAATATTTCTATACACATTTGTGCTGCATTACAAATCGGCTCTTTTACACGTTCGACTGAAAATGACAAACTACCTCTAATTTGTTGCTTCATCAAACATAACGATGTTTCGTCCGATCGATAATTAGCATCATGGCATCAGTCGACGTCGAGACAATCTTCCAACCTACGGTACTTAATTACGAGCCATACACGACATACGTACTGTACAACCAGCATTTCCTAAACTGACACTACAAATTTCATTAACGACCCACCAAAAATTATTTCCCCCCCCCCTCCCAAAAAAAAAAAAAAAAATCAACTCATCATCACGTGACCGCAATTCACCCGACCCACCATTTATTTTTTCCCTCTTTTTCTCTTTAGTGCCTTTCAACACCAGATGGCGTTTTGGCTGCCGGCAAAGTGAATTTGATGGACAGGGCAAGTGTAACCGCGTCCGTGATTCGTTTATCACCAGGTACTAATGATTGTTCATCTGATCCGAGCGATGCACGCGTCTCCACGCGGCGCATGCGCTATGGGAAACACTCACTCGTCCGTGTAATTGCGCCCGAGGTAGTGACGTCAGAACAGAGCGCCGGGAATCCGATAACGCTCATCTCGTGCGTTGCCAAATTTTATTACCTGAGAAAGACAGCGCTTTCCCTTTTCCCCTCTCCCTCCCTCCCCAGTCTTCCCTTCCCTTCCCCACCCCCGCGAGCCCCCGCATGGACCCACGAAGGAAGAAGGGGATGTTGGCAAATGAAATTAAGGTGAGGGTAAAAGAGCGCGCACCGAGTAAAAAGGGGGTGGAGTCGAGGGGCGGTGACCAGTGGATTCGAGTTAGGTTAAATGTATATAGTCGTAACGTTCGTCATTTCATTTGTCGCTCGTTGCATTTAATTAGGTGTTGGTTCTCTCACTATAGCGTTTTTTTTCTTTTTTCAGCGGCGCCACCGTCGCCAAACCGAATTAGGCGGATGTCAAGAGGCGCAATCATGGTGTTGGCTCGGGTGTTTGCCACACAATCGCTCGTGTCGAGGCAATTACAAAATTGCATTAAAGCAGGGTGTGTGTGGTGTGGTGGGGTATGTGTACGAGTGATGAGGAGGAGGTTGGTGGGTGAAATAGAGAGACGCCGAGTGGAAGAGAAAACTCCTTAATCGAGCTAGCGTTTGTCGGATTGTGCCGAGTATAATTTGCTGCCATAAACCACGATGAGCGCATTTAAAATCAATCTAATCAGAGTTTGGAATTATTCCTAAACGGACACAAACATCGAGCCGTAGATTTTTTTTCTTTCTTCGTTTCTTTCTTTTATTTTTTTATTGAGATCGTTTTTTTTTCTTTTACTTAAAAGGAGAAAGATTAGGTGTTTGAAAAGGCATGATGGTTTGAGTTTTTATGGTGGAAAATTGACTGTTTGATCTCTAAATACGTGATGCATGTGGAATGTTGGATGAGGTATTTTTACGAGCGGTGGTATACATTGGGATGTGGATGGGGCAGTTATGGAAATTAAGTTGTTAAATTTATATAATTTCCTATTTGGAGCACGGTTTGCTATGACAATAAAATCATATACATATAGACAATGCTATTTGGCTTATATTCAGTAGGCTATAAAATGATGTTTTTAATGTGTAAATTGATGTTAACAATTGATTTCCTGATGTACATTGTTTGAAAGCTGGTTTTCGTTGTTCAAAATGTTTTTCATTGTTTAAAATGTATTTTTTATTGTTCAAAATGTGTTTTTTATTGTTCAAAATGTGTTTCTCATTCTTCAAAATGTGTTTTTTATTGTGCAAAACATACTTTTCACTTGTTCAATATAAATTTCATTGTTTACAATGTATTGTTGAAGTATTTTCAATTGTTTAAAACATTTATTCCTTTATTAAACCTGTTTTCTATTGTTTAAAACGTGTTTTACTTTACTAAACCTCCATTTTCTATATTCAAAATGTGTTTTCAATGCTCAAAATGTGTTTTTCATTGTTCAAATCATATTTTTAACTATTCAAAATAAATTTCATTGTTTAAAATGAATTTTTAATTGTTAAAAACGTATTTTTCATTGTTTTAAAGCATACACATTCAATTATTATAACGTGTTTTGTTTTATTTAAACCTCATTTTCATTGTTTAAAACACATTTTCCTTCATCTAAACCCCGTTTTCCATGTTCAGGCATGACTTCCCCTATATACTCCCCCATATACACAACACAACAACAAACACGAAAAGCAAAACTCGACACAAATTGCACAAACCTAAACAACACCGATCGAAAGATATCGCTCGAGTAAGATTGTTACCCGTCGTGTTACTCGTCGTTGCATCTTATCACACGTTCGCTATTAAATAAGGAAGACTATTGGATAATAAATGGCCTTAATCCGGTGTGTGGAGAGCAAGGCAAACGAGCGACGCGCGGGCTCCTTATTGGATTTGCAGTCGACGAGGCGCTGATTATGCACACGGCGTCGCTCCCTGGCGAACGGGAACGCCGGCCGCGTCCAATCCGATTAGGCGCCAAATAGCCATATCAATAAAGCGATAAGCTACAATCTTGCGGTAATTCGGCCCCCAGCCACTTTGGTATTCGTTCAAAGGGAAAGGAAACCATCTTGGGACGGGGGATGTATGTGGGGAAGCCGAAGTCGTAGATGAGCTCAGCTGAGCTGGCAGCAGCCAGCAAGACGTGCATAAACTGATTAGGGACACTCAAACAAGAATTTCTATATCGATTTGAAGGATAATCAAAGTAACATCGACGATTGACAACCTTTTTTCTTTCTTTTTTTCTCTTTTCGAGCCTTTAGGTTTTAAAGAAAATCGACTGTTTTCTAATTCAAAGATGTTTGAATTTCTCGGTTGAGTTGAGAAGAAGGAGGAAAATTGGAAATTTAAATTTTTTTTTTTTTTTGGTGGGGGTGGGTTTGTAATTTTGAATAAAATAAAAGTTGAATATGTGAATAGGGGTTGTGTGTGGTGTGGGAGTGTAATTTATAATTTATCTCGACATTAAAATGTGTAATTTGTATATTGGGAGGATATATGTGGAGATAATAAAGTTGGTTTGTTTTCGTTTTAATTGTGTCTGTAAAGAGATTTTGAGATGGTTTTATGAGTTGCAGTGTTTGTGGAGGGGTTTTGCTGGGGTTTTGTAGGGTTTTGATTGGGTTTCAACAAACATCCTTTTTGTTGTTCAGGGTATTTCTGAATTTCTGGTTCTCTTAAATTTTTAAAATTCGCGTTTGCAGTTGTTTTGTGCAGGGCACTTAGGACTGTATGTAGCAAAATATACTGCTGTTGCCTTCAACTTGGCAAGAAATGTGATTGGTCACATATGTGCCTAAAGGCCCATAAACCGTCAGTCGGTTTCTAGGGTTTTTACATATGTCAAAGATGACTAAAGTTGAAAAAATAATAAAAGTATTTTGTTTTTAGAATACAAATGTATTGTATTCTAGATTTTGATCACAAGAAATATATGCAAATTTATTTAGTGACGTCGTAATTTTAATATTGGATCATAATGTAAACAGGTATTTTTATGTAGTCTATTGAGGCCTTTGGAACATACTGTATATTTTAATTGAATCACAGTACTACTGTATGTATGTTTTTATGTCATTTTCTTTCTTTTTGGATGTTTTCTCTATGATTTTCTACATACGATTCTGATTTTTTTGTTATTGCAAGGATTTTTTATTTAGTTTTTTATTTATACAAACTTAATTTTCATAATATTAGTTATATCCATATGGTATCTACATATTAATTTTTATTTTATCTAATAAAATTTGCTTATCATTATCAAAATTGTTTGTTATCACCATATTAACTACTATATACTGCATTCATAAAGTCTGAGACAAAATGTCAGATTAGATTTTTTTTCAAAGTATCAAACATTGTACATCTTCATTTTTTCAATTTTGTGACACAACTATATTATTTATTCCATTTGCAATGCCAAAAAAATTTCTGAAGGGATATTATACAAGAGTTGACAAAAATACATCCCAAATTCAAAAAATCACCCGTCTCAAAAATACTGTATGTGGAATAAAAGAGAGAGAGAAAAAAATTCAAACGAGGAAAATGCTATTAATATCCATTAATATCGAGCTTATCACCAATTTTCAAAGCCTCATTTCAACACAATATTGTTTGCCCTCCCCCCGTAATTTAGTTACATATCGTTGTTTAACTCGCACTTTAATCTGTCACACAAAATTGAAATTTAGTGGTGTATGAACAGTCGAGTCGGCAGTTATCGAAGTGAACACCGCGTGCCCGTTACTCCCACGCAATACTCAGTAGCAACACTCCAACCCAACACGAAATATCACACACTATATATCATTATAAAAACAAAAAAAATCAAATTAAGGAGGAAAAAAAAGTTCGAGTACCCCGCAAACCGAGATAAAAAGTCGTTTATTATTATCGCTTCATTAATGATGTCGAGAATGAAAAATTAAAACAGCCAACCCGAAACGAAACGTCTGGCGACAAAATCAGCGCTTAATTGGCGTTGCGTGTTTGCACCTCGGATAAAGAGGACACGCGCAGCTGAGGCCCCTTTCCCCGCCGTCAAACATGGCCACACACGACTCACTCAAAACACCAGAAACGAGGATGGAGTGAGTGGAGGAAGTGGTTGATGGGGGGGAGAGAGAAGAGAAAAGAGAAAAGAGAGAAAGAGACTGTATGGATGTGGATGTGGGGGTGGATTTGGGGCGTGGGTGGCGCCGCCTAGCCGTCGTCTTCTTAGCAGCTCATGAATAAATGCATGATACGAGCGCCATGTTTTTTGATTCTCCGCTTTTAAGATGATGAGATTTGGCGTGTAAATGCCAGCCAAGCACCATTGATTGCCTCTTCGTCATTCTGATGGCCGTTCCTAATGGCGTCTGATTGCCCGAACGCGGCGGCAAATGGCGCGCGCAACATGAGCCCATTTCTTGCGCGAGCGGCGCCCATTACTCCAACACGCATTGCATTTGAATTTCAACGCGTGCGAAGGATTACTTAGCAAATTAGAAAAGTTGGCACGCGATTAGACGCAGCACGGCGACCATTAAACGTGAGCGCCACCACCCCACACTCTCCCGTCGATTGCTACTACTACTACTCCATGCGCCGGAAACGGGAATTTCTAATACTTTTCTGCTTTTCTAAACTCCTGATGGCTCTCAGTTTTCTTGTCGTTAAAGGTTTTTTTTTTCCCTGTTTTTGGAATAAGTTTGAATGATGTGTGTTTCCTTTCTTGTTTTCTGGGATTCTGGGATTCTGGGCAGGAAATCAATTGTATGTTTAAAGGAAATGAAGAAAACATTACTGAAATTAGTCGTTGGCTTAATGAGCATCAAGAATCAAATGCCAATTGGATTCATTCGAATCACTGATTCGAATTAACGATTTAATCAAATCCAGTTTGATTGCTTTATGCTCCGTTCTGGCGTTTGTAAGAACGTTGTCTTGGAACTATAACGTTAGTTTTTTCATGGTTTCGTTATCATTTTCACTAATTTCGAATTGTAAACAAGGAAATCGCCATTTTGAAGTTAGAACTTGATCTAGATCCAATTCAAACGACGTGATTTGATTGTTTGCTATGTTTAGATTGTAAATTTTGCACACAAAAAAAAACAGAAAAGGCAGCTATTTACCTCACGTCTCGCAGCAAATTTATGCTCAAAATGGTTGCCTCGAGATGCGACTATCACGCTTCCGCTCGAACAATGCGCCGTGAAACCTATTTTTCCTTATTTGCGCATCTAGAGGGTTTAAAATATAGCGCGCGAATTTTAAATCTTCCGCTTATTTCATTTTTTTAAGGTTTCGTGTAAAAGGATAACAACGATTCTCGATCATAGAAGAAATTTATTTACACGGGAATCCACCCTCGACAAGAAAATAAGAAAACACTTTCCTCTGGTTGCCGCAGCAACAGAACTGAAAATGTCCTCCGGCGCGTGGGACGGTCATCGATCATCAAGGTCACGTTTCATACGACATAAGGCCGATAAAGTCCTTCGCTATCCGGCGGCAGACGAGTGAGCGGAGGTCCTGCCGTCGTCGTTGTCGTTTTCAACTGACCGTTGAACGCGAGTGTTTGCTGCTGCTGCTGCTGCTGCTGCTGCGTGGGCGGAGGCGGCAGCGGTGGCGGCGTGTCTCGTTGTTCTTGACTGCTGCCTCGGTCCTCGCAATTGTTTTTCATTTGAGGCACCTCTCGTTCGACAACCTCTTTGGTTTTGTTTTCCATTTTTGCTTTGGCTTCTTGCTGCGCTTTTTTACTGCGTTTCCATTTCATCCTCCGGTTCTGGAACCAGATCTTCACCTGTGGCAAAAGAAATTTTGTAAAAAATTGCAATGCAATAAAGAAAACAAAATAATAACAAATCGTTGTTTAGTGATTTTATAGCAATGCGTGTGTGTGGAAATTTCTTAAATTAACACTTAAGTTTATCGATTTGAGTGACTGAATTCAGGAGATTTTAACTCTGTGAAATGTGGGTTGACGTCACACGTTTGCATTTTGAGATTTGATTGTAAGCTTGATATAATTTTATGAAAATTTGCACTTTAAAATGGTGTTTTTTATGTTAAAATTTTCTGAAGTATAGCAATGAATTGTGGGTAATTTGATTAAGTACCATAAGTGTTTTGCTAAAGACTCTGTGTTTATAATGGAAGAGAATAGAATTTTTTGCTAATTAATTACAGTGAATGTTGCTCATTTACACAGAATTGTTATTGTTGCTGATCTGCAATTAATTGTCGCTGATTTACAACAAATTATTAAAATTTACAAAAAAATTTAATGAAATTTGTAACAAAATTATTGAAATTTGAAACATATTGGTAAAAATTTAATAAAATTTACAACACAATTGCTGAAATTTACAACAATTGTTGAAATTTACAATAAATTATTGAAATTTACAACAAATTGTTGAAATTTACAACAAATTATTGAAATTGAATGTTGAAAATGACAACAAATTGCTAAAATTTACAATAAATTGCCATCTTTCAGTAAATTCTTGCAATTACAACAAAAAGCTGCAATTTGCATAAATTATGCATTTCCCAGCAAAATAATAAATTAGCCAATTAAAGATCATTTATCCAGTTAATACATATCATCAAACATTCAAATTTCCAGAACGCTTAAAGAAATAATCACAACAAAAAAAAAACTCATTTAACTATCACTCACAACAAACTCATCCCACAGATACCCTTCCACTTCTGCGCATCACATTAGACCAAGCACACACACAGCATCACAGTATGGCAGATGGCACTGTGTGTTTTGTTTGGTTTGGATGATGCACAGAAATCAGCAAGGGGAGGGGACAAGCGAGTAATGATAATGAGATGAACGAGGGGAGCTCAGAAAGGCGATAAACCGTAAAAAAAAAAATAGTCGACGAATTGACAGTTGATTTACCTGGGTTTCTGTGAGCATGAGTGAAGTGGCAACTTCGAATCGTTTAGGTCGTGACAGGTATTTGTTGTTACGAAATTGGTTCTCCAATTCGAGCAGCTGTTGACTGGTAAACGCAGTACGGGGACGTCGCGTTTTGCCGAGAAGCGTGTGCTGAGGTTGAACTGAAAGACACAATGGCAAAATGAGGCACAGATGGGCCATGAAAACTCAGTGTCCAAACACCATCTCTCATTCTCTCTCCCTTCCCTTTCCCTTCAATATATTCAAATGAGGTCGGGGGGAGGGAGAAGTTTGCCTTTCCCCTCCTCTTTACGTGTCGCTTGGTGTTGTGATTAACAAGCCAGAAAATGACGCCAATTAAATTAGAGCTCGGACCATGACCCGAGGATCGACGCCCCTCACCCGACTGGATTCAGAAGCTTAATTAAATTATAATAACAGAACGGCTGCGCAATAAGCCATATTTAAAGTACATCACACTCATCTTTCTTTTCTGTTTCACTGATTTTTAACGTCTTTTTTTTCTTATACATTTTATGGGATTAAAGGAAGGGTAATAAAAACCTGGGGTTTTTTTTTTGTAAAAAAAAAAATTGAGCAGATGGGAGTTTTTGGGGATTAATTTTGATTGGGTTTTTGAGTTTACAGTGGAATTGGTGTTTTTTAGAGAGGGTTTTGTGTGGAAATTATTTTTTTAGTTTTTGGTTTATTTGGGATTATTTTTCTTTATTTGTTTGTATAGATAACACGTTGTTGACACCGTAAATTCGTGTTGGTGTAAGCTTATATATAACCATAAATCGATAGATTCTTCAGGCTGTTTCGATTTCCGTTTTGCATAATTTGTCTAAATGCGAGTGAAATTAACCAAATTACAAAACCATTTGAAATTAACAAAATAACCGATAATGAAAGGGGAACATGGGATTATACACCTGTAATTCATAAACCCATAAACAGATAAACAATAAAAATCATAGGCTAATAAAAATATTTTTAAAAAAAGAAAAAACAATAAAAAAAACAAACTAATTTTACTCTTAAAGGTCCAACACACCCCTAAAACCTCGAAAAAATAAAAACAAACCCATAAACCAACCGCATAAATCAATTCAATCTCATTTATTTACATATCAAAAACACATCAATCCCAGAAAAAAATATAAATAAAAACAAAAAAACCCTCATAAACCCCACATAAAAATCTAAAATCCAAATCAACCATTCCACACCTCCCCCTACCATCCTCCCCTCAGAAAAAAATCTTTAAAAAAAAATCTCAAGACTTTGTTAGTTAAAACTCCATTATTCACCCACTTTTTCCCTGTCCAAATATGAAGGCGAGCGTTGATTTGCCTTTTCCTCATCAGCTAATGTGTTAAAGCGTAAATCGTCTGCTACCAGAATCACCTTGTCGCCCAAGAAAGGAGGGAGAAGGGAGGGCGAAGAGAATGAGAGAGAGAGAGAACGCGCGCTCGCTTCCTCTCGACGCTACACGCGCTAATTTAAGTAGGTGCTAAATTTCCTCGACGATCATGATTCCTGGCGGGCATAAATTTACTCTCCCTTGCTCGGAATATGCACGACGAAGATGGGGTGTGTGGGTGGTAAAGCGGGGAGTATCGGTGGTGGGGTCCCCTTTCCTTCTAGCACGGTCATAAATTACTAGCCGCAGCGTTTCTCAGTGCCCTCTCGTAGGGAGGGGGATGGGTGGGAGAGAGGAAGGAGATGGTGGTGGTAGTGGGGGGGAGGAAGGGGGCAGTGGTGGTTTTTGTGCGGGGGCTGAGCTGTAATGTCGAGGCGGGGCGAACGCGTGCGTTTGCTTCATTAGCTTTCATCACTCTCCTTAATTAAATGTAATGCCCGGCGTAAGGGCCACTCTAATTACCGCTCATTCTATTAGCGTTCCACTGACCAGACAACGTCAAAGAATTACAATTATCATCTTCTTTCCATTTTACTTCTATTGCTGTAAGGGGGTACGGTTTTTTTTTATTTTTTTTTTAAATTTATTTTTTTGGTTTTGTGTTTTTGGGTTTTTGTTAAGGAATTTTAAAGTTTTATTTTTTTAATGTTTTTTTATGGTTTGTTTGTTTTTTTTAAATTTATTTTTAGTTTTTTATTTTTATTTTTCATTATTTGATTTTTTTGTTGTTTTTGTGTTGGTAGAAGAGATTAAATAGATAAATCTCGTAATTTCACGTAAATCTCGTTATGTGTGCAACGAAGGTGTTGAGCGAAGCTTTACTCGGGATTAGGGTTCGAATTATTGTCGTGTTAGGAGATGCCAAATAAAAATAGAAAAGAAAATGGGGAAAGGAATGAGGAACAGAGGTGAAAAAAATTAAACTGAGTATACGTACAGTAAATTTGAGAAGAATTCGGTTTATAGGGATAAAATTTTTTTTTGTGGTGTTTGATTTTTTAAAATGATATTTTAAGGTGAAAATGAATTATTTTTATGAATTTAGAGTGTGCACAGTGAATTTTAGTAACTAAATCCGCAATTTATTAAATTTTCATAATTTTTATTCATTTGTAAGAAAAAAAATCGAATTTTTAATATTTTTTATTTTTCTAGATGAAATCTATAGTAAAAAAAAATAATTATGAGTGAATTTCAATTAAATTATCAAGATTTTCGTGTTATACTGATTTTTATTTACAATAAAACACAAAATTTAATAATCAAAAACCACCAAAAACGCCCAACCCACACACAGACAAAAAAATAAAATAATAAAAAAAAATTCAAATTTCTTTAATCCCCATTCATCATCATCCACTCGACTCCTCCAATTCCAAATTCCAATCCCCGCGATTTTCCCTTTTTCTTCCCCTTCACAAACACAAATTCAGAGTGGATTCTTCAATCCATCTACTCTCACAACAAAATTGTCGTGCAGAGAAGCACTCATGTTAACACTAGGGGGTGCTTTTCAGGATTTCCACTCGGTGGCCTTTAACTGCCACGCGTGAAGAACAAGAGAGAGCGAGAGAGACCGAGAGAAATAGAGAGATAGAGAGAGATAGAAAGAAAGACAACCATAGCACCAGCATAGACGGGAGTAAACACATGGAAACCCAAGAATAAAAAAAATGGTGATGATGAAGAAACCCACTCTCGCGACGACTCCATACAACAAAATATCAGACAAAACCAAACGGCGTCCATCTTGAGATTACCCGCTCACCCATAAAAATGAAAAAAATAAAAAAATAAAAAAACCAGTGCTCTCGCACCTCGTGTTTTGTTGCATTCGATTCAATTTGCTTATGCAACTCGCCCGAAGGAAGGATGATGGAGAACGGGAAAGTGTACGAGCAAAGCTCGCGCTCGCGCCAAACTGCCGCCCCCGCCGCCCGGGACGCCAGTGCAAGCGCACTCATTGGCTCGCGCTAATTGGATGGAACAGATCGCGTTCACTGCGGTTGGTGGTTCGCGCGCCATCACACACGTCACGATTTGTTGCCACAGCAACGGACTCGCCTCCCGGAACGCGTAAAGGCCTACGTTTGTGAAATGCGAGTTCT
>JAQFZO010000297.1:0-28691 GCA_034695885.1 Geophilus flavus
GTATTTTTTTAATTAAAAAGTAAAAAATAAAGTATGGATATGTTAATTATTTGAATCTAACTCCATTTTAGACATCAAATTAAAACTTTTTTACATTTGATTTTTAAAATGATATGAAGTTTTTGGCTAAATGACAAACGTTTTGCAAAATTCAGTTTGTTATAAAAATTGATGTCAAGTTTTGAAATTATTAGGGTCTAAAATTGGTTTTAGAGTGAAATTATAGGTATAGCATTGGTTTTAGAGTTAAATTACAAGTCTATAATTTTAGATTAAAATTTTTGTCACCTGAAACTGCTTTTAGAGTAAAATTATAAATGTCTATAATTGTGGTTTTAGATTGACAAAAGTTAGTTAATAGACTAAAATTACAAATCTAAAATTACTTCAGTCCGAAATTTGATACCTAAAATTAATCTTAAACATATTTACATTTAGTTTTAGGTCGTAGTTTGACACAAACTTCCTTAAATTCCTTCTGAAATTTTATTCCTAACAATTTTAGGCATAAAATTAATTCAATTGGTTTATAAATTCATTCATTTCACATCAATAACACGCATCAATTCAAATTTCAGACCTAATGAATACAAATTTCCAATTTTCCCCAAATTAAACCCCAAAAACGAATTTTACACAAATTAACATAATCCATAAATCTTTGATACATCAATCAAATTCAATCAATTTTCAATTGATCTCTATTTAATCCAAACATCCTTACACGGTACACTCTAAAAAACAAAGGGACAATCGGCAATATTGCATCTTACAAAGTGTTTTATACACCTTAAACTGCATTAAAGGTAGATTTAAGTACCTTAAAAGGTGCAATATTGCCGATTGTCTTTTACATACCTTAAAGGTACATAAATAGGGACAACAGTATATAAATACGGACAAAATGTTTTAGATTGTACAGCATACGTCACAGTCCGACATTTCACCACTCTATACAGTACCACGAAATAATTATTTTTAATTTATACTTTAAAACTTTTTGTTTACATTTACAAATCACGATTCACAAACACCGACCTTGAGTTATTTATCCCCACTGAACAATTTATTTTGTTCCCTTCTGCGTGTACTTATTCCTTTATTCTCTATTTGTATACTACCACGTAAATAGTACCAATATAATAATAATAATGATTGTACCTCTTTTATGCTGTCCTTCCAACCCATTTCCGCTATCGTGTGTCTTTTAACACATTAATATTTTTACGGTTGGCTTGTTTTTGAAGGGGCGGATCGAATGAGACGCGTGCGTCTATCTGTCACGGTCCTTTGAGGGCGAAGGTGGAAAATTGAATTTTAGGTGGACCGAGTTGTGCGAGTTTTTACAAAGCGTTTGAATGTGCTCTTTTCTCTCTCGTGTGTCGATTCGACGCGCAGAGATGAGCCCCGGAATCGGTCACGCGACCAACACACCGAAGGCCAATCAATGAGTAAATGTACGAGCAAACGCCGTGTCTCGTTGAAATTTCCATAAATAAACCCAATCATACACTTCCCCGGTATCGTTTATGTGTAAAAAATAAAAATAAAATAATTAGATGATAAATAAAAATTAAATTTGATGGGAATAAATAAAATTAATTTTTTTTAGTTCTAAAATGAATTTGAAACATCAAAAATCAGTGAATAGGTTATGAATTAGACTGTACGGAGGTTCTTGATCAGGGTGTTTGTAAATTTGCATGGGAAAAATTAAATCTTTATTTTTACTTACAAAATTCCACAGTTTAGCTAAATTGCAGGCATTGAATTAAATGTCTGTAATTTGAGAGTAAAGTGATTTTAGCATGTAATTTTGGTCTAAATCAATTTTAGATGTGTAGTTTTATAGCCTGATCTAATTTTAGACACGTAATTTTCGTTAAAACTTAATTTTAGACAGGTAATTTTCGTTAAAATTTAATTTTGGACATCTGATTTTATAGTTAAAATTTAATTTTAAACATGTAATTTTAATTAAAACTTAATTTTAGACATGTAATTTTATAACCAATCTTATTTTAGACACGTAATTTCGTTAAAACTTAATTTCAGACATGTAATTTTTGTTAAAACTTTATTTTAGACGTAATTTTGTTGATTAACCAATTTTAGAAATATCGTTTACGCTCATAAATATAAAATTCATTTTATGCATTTAAATTTAGAGGCATAAAAACGTGCATTTTAAAGATGCCTATGAGCTTTTTTATTCTTCTTTCTTTTTTCCACCACCAGATTATACCAAAGGTTTTCCTGGCCAAAAAGAAAGATTAAGAACACTTGTTTTAATACCATGTTTAATACTAATACTTGTATTATTGATAATTTGGGTTATTCGCATCGGTGGCCGATATGAAGACGGATGCAATGTAATTTGCCTTTGAGGTGTGTCTCTGTGTATAGCAACACACCTAGCATAGAAGACAGTCGGTCGAACCGTGGAAGCGGTGGCTCTTAATTACATGGGGGCAAAGAAAGTTGGACGACAACCTGATTAATGATAGGGCTCACTGACGTCACTTCAATTCAATCTTTTCCGCATAGCTTTTTTCAACCACAAATTTTTTTTCCTGCAAAAAAAAAAAAGAAGCCAAGGTAAGATGTGAAACATCAAATAATAATTACCCCCTCCCACATATCCCAAAAAAAAAACGACCATCACAAGTTGACCTCCGACACCCATAAAAACCCATTGAAACCAGAAGTCAACTTCTGGTGGTCAACACAAAATTCCACACAAGGTAAATAACAGTTAATTAAACTTTAAAAAAAGACTAAGGCGTATCGAGTCACTTCCACCCATGAAATTTACCCATTTACAGCTTGCTCCAACCTTGTTCACATTTTAAGTGGCGAACTCTAGTGGTAAACTCAAAAATCAACCCAATAAAATTTTTTCCTTTCAAAAAAAAAAAAATGTCTTATAAATTTCTCGATTTATAGAAAGAATCGGCATAGTCAATCGAGTTGAGTTACTTACCGGTGGTCTCCCGAACAGGGCAAATCCCCTCGCCACTAGAGGGCAGGTGTAAAGCTCACCCTCGATGTCACCTGCAGCCATAATAACAAGTTTTCACGTGATAAATGAACATCGAACACGATTTATCTTTTACGAAAGGAATTAGTTGTCAAATGTTTATTTTTTGCAAACTTATTTTTAGGAAACGTGCGCGGCTTAATCACAGGTACGAGTGTACGAAATGATGCGACGTGTAACATGTTTTCGTCGAAGACTCGGGTTCCATCGGGTCCGGTGAAGCCGTTAATTAGTACCTATGATCCGGCGGTTTAAGATTGATGGCGAATTGATGATACGTAAAACTAATTGAGAATTAATTATAGAACACGAAACGCGACTCGAAGCCCTGTGGTCTTTGATGATCCTTTGTCCTGATGATTCCTATGTACAACTGTGTCAGGTTGATGCGGCGCTCCGACTGAAAAGTTTTTTTTTTGTGTATGATGATTGGTGTCCTTGTAATTAGGCATGCAAATGATTTTTTTAGTGTTTTTTATGAGGGTTGTTGTTGGTGGTTATTAAATGCCATATTAAAAAATTGCATTAGGTTTTGATGAATATGTGTTGTTATGTTTAATAGATGGATTTGATTTGATTGGAAATGATTTATGAGTTTACTTTGCTAAGGTTTTAATGGTCAGGTAATGTTACTTTGATGTTTATGAGGGAAAATAATATATGTATGTATGTATGTTTGTAAAAAATTGAGTTTTTGTATGTTTCTTGTTTGATGCATTGTGGGAATTGGGGTATGATGCATAATGATGAGATGTGTGAGAAGTGAGATTAATACTTTAATTGATGCAGTGGATTGTGGGAAATTTGGTTTGCAAGTGGTTGAGTGTGTTGCTGGCTGTTTGGTGCTGGATAAATTGAAAAATATAAATTTTCATTTATTTATTTTCCACAATCAAGAATGAATTGGAAACTTCAATGGATTTAATTGTTTCAGACTCAACAAATAAGTTAAACTGTGGTTTAACAATGTGTTTACTGTTTAACAATGACTTTTCATTTAAATTGCTTAAATACATCAACAATTGTTCTTGTCCCATTATTTTACATCAGTGATTGTTGTATATTTCTTAATTGTCATGGATTTCTTGATGTATATGAAAATTCTAAATTATTGGAACTTAATTACATGATGACATATTAAGTATATATTATATAACATCATATAAATTACACTTTAAGGTCATAATTCATAAATAAGTTGCAAATTCATCCTACCATGCATAAATTTAAATTTTGCACTTACTGTACTTGCATATCCTTATAATAACACAATTCCTTTGCTTTCTATTACATCATTTCTGCTTGCAAAACAATCTGTAAGCCAAAAAAACAACTAGTAAGGTGTACAGGTGTCAAATTTTTGACACATTACTACAGTATAATTCACAAACAAACCAAAAAACACATTTCCCACATGATTAATTGACCTATACTAAACTAATCCCCCATAAACCAACTTAATAACACTTCCCCAAATAAATATTTACAAACACACCCTAAAAAAAAAAAATTTTAAAAACATGATTTTATTTTTTTTCTTGATTTCCCTCTCTCCTCCAAATAGTCTTTGGTGTTTGCAGCCTTCGCATACCACGGTAGGGGTTTTGAGTTTGACCAATGATGATGGCAACCTCTAGAGGTCAACGGAGGTTCGTTCGGGGCTGATATGTCGCCACACAAACGACTTGACATGGACACACGACCTGGGAAATCACCTGCGACCCCTGACACCGGATCATGGTGATGGAGTAAGGAATGGGAGGACGCTCGGATTAAGCTCGAGAATGCATAATCGAAGGGGCAGACATGTTTGCAGATGGTGGCAATGGTTTATGTGGGTACTGAGAGGTGCACGAGGGCGGTCAGGTGATAATGAAGCGGCAAAGCAGTCAAGGTGAGTTGCCGCCAACTGTGACGGTGACGTATTACTCGAGGTGAGGGGCCGCGTTCGAGCTCCAGCCGACATAACAAGCGTCTGTCAGATGCGCATAAAGTGCCATTTTCTCAGTCTTGCGTTGGGTGTGAGGACTGTTTTTCCATTTTTTTATTGTCCTAAATCATGCGTGCTGATCATGTAACTTTCACAATATGACAGTAAATCAGCGTCAGGGCGCGTTAATTGCAGGGTCATTTTGCATTGCCATCTTAAGCGGTTTTTAAGTGTGGGTGGAGTTGTGTTATGACTTTCACTCGCCGCCATTTTTCACGAGGGTTCATGAATCGTTGTCATGCGAGCGTGGCACGGTTTGTCCGGAGCCTAATTAGGTATGAACTGTGTTCACCGGTTCATATTGTTGATGATTTATGTGGATTTATGGCGTTTGCAGTTGGTTGTGACTAAATTAGATGAAAATAAGGCATTTAGGTGAGGTGAGGTATAAGTTTAAGGAGTTGTATACAGAAGAGCGAGGCGAAAGATTAAAGTGGGAAGGTGGGATCTCAGAATTGAAAATGTGAAAATTTTTTTTTTTTTTACTTCAATACACGAAAAAATTGTTAAACACCATTTTTAGGTTGTCAATATTTTTTTCAATGCACTCGTTCTTATGAATGATGCCATTGGGTGGTATGATTAAAAAGTAGCATTCACTCTAAAGTAGAAAGTAAAAGCAAATGCTAATTTTTAATAGAGCAAATACATGAGTTTAAAATCTATATTCGTACATTTCAGAGTATTTGATCTTTTTTAATCATTATCACCTATTTTTTTTCCTCCGCCACCTTGAAATGATATAACCCGCTGTCAAATTCTAAAGTGACATACAGGATATATGACCATCATTGTACTTGCGTACTTAGACATGCATAGTTTAATCTATACGAGACAAGCTTATGACTACTGGTAGGATTAACCAGGACGAATACGTAGCAAAGTAACCCAAGCATACAACATGACTCAGAAACGTCAACATTTAAGCTTAAGTTTGGAATGGACGGCCAAGGGCGTCATGATTACGTCTGAAGTGTCACACAAATTTGTTTTTTTGACCTCATTTATGTCGGGGCGTAAAAAGAATGTCGTACTAACGTCACTTTAGGACGTTTCAGTACTGGACGTTCTCTAGACGTCATGTTTAGTCATACAAATTACAAAATGACGTCCAGAGAACATTAAACACTGACACGTCCTAAAATAAATGTGACGTCATGTCCATGTATGACACTTCAGACGTAATTATGACGTCCTGGACTTATATTCCAGATATAATGTTGACTTCTCTGAGACATGGTTGTGCGCATGCATTGGGAAGTATACTCGAATTGTATGATCATTGATTGATGAGTAAAGGATGCTATAAGGGAGATTTAATTGTTGTTGGGTGAAGCAAGAGAAAGAGAATTAAAGTTACCTAATTCAACATTTTTTTAGTTGTATTGCATTTTAAAAGAAATTTTTCAGTTTGTGCATTTTTATTGTAATTTATATCAATATCGAATATCGTTATTGGCGATATTCCCTTAAAATATCAATGATACAACATTTTCCTGATATATCGAACCCTCCCGACGATGATATATACCAAATACCAATGCATTAGTAATCTCCGGAAATTACAGGCATCTCTGAAGGAGAACTTCAAGGAAACTATGTCACAACTTCTATACATAAATAACAAAATAACAAACCAAACAACAAACCAAAAAAAAAAACAAGTTTTGAATTGCAAACCAAACCACCCCCTCACTTCCTATAACCACTTTTCAACCATTACCTCAGCATCTTTTCCACCCTCTACACCATTTCCAAAACCAAAAACCAAATGAAAAGAAAATCATATTAACAACCAACCACAAAAAAAAATTCCTCATTATCACCTTTAAAAAAATACATAAACTTTTCACGATTTTTTCCTTTTCCGTGTTCCTTTTTATGAAAAGTTAATAACTCCCACTTCTCACCATCGCACAAGTTGATGGATTGTTTTTCGGTCTCCTACACATCCCGAGAGGCCTCTTCGTGGCCAATGGCCCGCCGCCCACTTATGAAGACGTCAGCCGAGCGGCCGGCAATTACTGAGCTCCGCACGTGCAAATCAACGAGTGTCTACTCTTCTTTTCTTCCACACAACTCTCGCGCCCTCCCATCTCCAACCTCCCTCCCGTTCTTCGCCTGATTAAGACACTTGTATGGGTGCACTCACTCATAAAGTGCATCGAGATCCTCGAAAACATCATTTTTCTAAACATTACATTGTGAGTCAAGTCGATTTCACACAATTTTTTTATTGTTAAATTCGGCGCTTGTCTACTGGTTTAATGCGTAAACCAGTTTGTTTGAGGGAAATGCAAAGAAGATTATCTCGTACACGTTTATTGTTCTTTTAAAGTTGTAAAAAGAAGAGATAGAGTGAGTGAGAGAGGGAGGGAGGGAAAAAAAGTGTTAAGAAAAGAAAAGTTAATTGAATCGTCGTTGAATTACCTGAGGGGATGGAAGCTTTTGTAGGTTGCAAGGACTCTGACCCTGTCATGAAAAGAAAAAGGATTAATCATTTTAGGACTAAGCAAAAGTGCTAAGGAGATAACTGCTTAATGCATCTGCAATGTGGGAACCGTGTCTTAACAAGGAAAGAGGTTTTTGCAATGAATGTACTGCTTAATTTTCTGCATCTTTCTTGGGGATTTTTTGTGAAAGGTTTCTTCCGGTGAGTTTGCATCGTGCTGGAGGATTGGTGAGGTGATAAAAAATTGGGTTGAGGTCTTGGTGTGAGTGAGTGGTTATTTTATAAAAGTGAAAAGTTATTGCATGTTATGAGGTGTGTTTTTTAATTTTATTTATAGTTCTACTTGTATATAAAATGAACAATTTTATGGTTTTGACTTGGTGCAGTAATAACTTTTTAGTTCCGAGGTTGAAACAATGTTGACGTGATATTAGGGAATTTGCGCTGATGCAACTTATATAACTTATCTTATAACTTATAACGTATGGCCATGTTAATCGAATGGCTATAAGTCATAAGTTATAAGATAAGTCCTGTAAGTTGTTGCATCGGTGCAAATTCCCTATTAGGGAGTTTGCGTTGGTACATCTTATAAGACTTATGTTATGATTTATGGCTATGTAAATCGAATGGCTATTAAAATATTGTTGCATTGCTTTTCATGCTTTATGTTTTCATTGCTTTTTAAATGTTGTGATGAACACAATGGAATTTTCAACATTGTTTTAACCCTGACTTGTTATACCTAGTGTATTTTTGGTTGTTTAAGTTGTAAAGATTACAGTTTCACCCAAAATAGATTTTTAGCAATGCAATTGATGCGTTTTAAATTTATTTCCAAAAAAAAATAAGCATCTATTATTTTTTTTTGTTACTCTGAATGCTACTTACTGTCAATGCTGGAAAGTCCGGACATTGTAAAGACTATATAGTTGGGAGCCCATTTTTAAAAAACAAAGGAAAAAACCGCCCTGTTGTGGGGTGTAAGTTGCGATTTACTTACACCCCTCAACAGTTATCCCAAATTGGCTACTGTTATTCGTTGTAAATTCTACACTTTCCTGGTGCAAGTTTAGAAGTACAATCCTGGTAAAAATTCTCCCTTGCAGTGAGCGCATTGTTGTTGACCAAAATACTCTCCAAGCGGTTTATTTCACGTGAAATACTTTAGTCAAAGATGTTGCTCACTGCAAGGGACAAATTTTTTAGCCAGGATTGTCCATTCTAAGCTTTGCACCACTAGGTGTAGCTTTACACCACGAGGGGTAACTTTACACCGAATAACAGTAGCCAATTTGGGACAAAAGTTTACACTCTAAACACACCTCAAATTTTTAAGAGAGTGGATGGATTTCTGTCTGTCAGATTGTGTCCGACTTCACAGCCTTGACTGTATAACCCGCCTATGGGCTATAATAAATGACTGACGACTAAGACGCAAGAATTAACTTCCAAAGAGAACATGATGTATTGATGTACGTAATTAACAGTTTAATATTTAAATTTTGGGGTTTATCCTCCACAAGGCCCAGTGGCTGATGGAAACTGTTCAAAAAAAAATAATAAAAAAACTTCAAAAGAAAAATTTTTATCCTAAAACTGCCATCACCCCGCCGTATACCCCTCTCTGGGGCTATAGCCCCCTGGGTTCTGTCCCGATCCAACATTTTTTTTTCAGTCACATCTAGTGGTGACATCGACAAAAACTTTTTTGGATCCGCCACTGATCCAACATTTTTCCCCTAGTGGTGACATCCACAAACAGAATTAGGTGATGAGAAAAATCATGTTTCTCGAGCAGTTCCCGGACAACAACGAGAAAAAATTGTAAAACACTGCCCCAAAATTAGAATAAAAATAAATCAAAAAGTAAAAAAGTTTATTTTGACACGCAGTAAGTAAATCGATTATGTCAACACACAAGCATAATACGATTTTTTGTTGTATAGTAACGATCGAAGGGGGATTAATTTAAAATTCAGTTGTTAATGCGGTTTTGGTGCGAGTGCAGAAGAGTGGTTGTGAGGGAGCGTTTGCGGTCGCACGGCCACTCGACAAGGAGTTTGAAGTGTATCGAAACTCGAGCGTGTAAAGGTGGTTAATCCTCGAACGAGGGTGTTTTAGAGTCGGACATGGGACACTCGTCGAGGCTGAAATCGCATCAGGAGCAATCAGGAAGAGGGAAACGTGAAAGAAGAGTTTTTTTTTTGAGGGGAGGCCAAGTCTATCGTGATTCTTGTCGCTGCGATAAATTGAGTTGGGCCAGCGTACAAATCCTGTTAGGCCAGCCCAGGGTCTGCCACGTTCATCATCGGTGGCCGGTTGAAGTGCCTCGACCAGATTGGATTTGGCGGGAAACACCACGGCGATTGGGCAATTGGTGAAAGGCACGCGCTTCGCCTCTCGAAACGAGCTCGTCCTTCGACTTTTGATGCGCAGGGGCCAATTTTATTCCATGCACACCACTTTTTAGCTTTCGTGGTATACTTTGCTTGCTATGCTACATGGTAGAAAATCTTGTCCGCCAAAACAAAAAAAATTGAAAAATGTTTAGAAAGATTTTGTTATATTATGGTGCCCAAAATATTGTACGTTTTGGGGTCCTATGGGCCCTTTGCATCAAGGGCCTGCAGTCTCTATATGTTGGGTCTCAAAAGATTTTTCTCGTATTTCATCAATTTAAAACTATACCTGTGTTTTGATATTTAACTGCATGGATTTCTGACTTTACAGGAATTTGGCAGGTTTCATATACTTTTACACGACATTTATACAGAATCGCGATGTAATTGTAATCTTTGTTGATTAGCTTAAGACATTTTTAATATTTTGCCGTACAGATGAATGCATCTTTCTGAAGACTCGCTGTATTAAATTTAAATTTCAAAATTTTAGAAATTTTCAATATCATAGTATTAAAAAATTTCAAAAACTTCAATAATAATATTTAAAAAAATTTCAAAAACTTCTATAATAATATTTAAAAAAAATTCTAAAACTTCAATAATAATATTGAAAAAAAATTTCAAAAATTTCAATAATAATAATATTGAAAAAATTTCAAAAATTTCAATAATAATAATAATGAAAAAATTTCAAAAAATTTCAAAAATTTCCAATAATTTTCCATGATTTTCTGTAGCTGCATTAAAATATTAAACAAATTTTAGTTTAGAATTTTAGACGTCACTTATTCTCATTAAAATTTATTTTAAAGCGAGTTCAAAACACAGTTAAATCTCAATTTTATTTTAATATTTGACTGCAGCTAGTAATTTTCAAAAATTTTCAAAATTTTTTAATGATTTTCAATAATATTAAAAACACATAAAAAATTGACTATTATTTTCAATTAATTTTTAAAAATTTACATAAAACGTGTCTCCTGCCCTTGACTTTTTTTTCTTTTAATTTGCAATTTTTTTAGAACACCGAATTCTTAGCTTGTCCCCCGGAAGTCGAAATATTTCGACAAAAAAACCTTCATATTTAACCCAGCATAATTTACTTCAAATTCCATAAAATTAAAATTCCATACAACCATATTTCATTAATCAACTTACCAAAACCAACAAAAACAAGATCACAAATGACCCTAAAAACTATCACAACATTCCAATCCAACAATTTCTGCTGACTCCTCACTCCTTTCTCCAATTACCGTGTCCATAATCCCGCCCAGCATTCTATATGAATACACCTGACACCTGACAACCTTCGATCCCCCACACATTGACATTTCACAAATCCCAACTCTCACTAGACTCATTACCCTAAATTTCAACTATTTGTTTCACTCAGCACCATCACCATTTACACCCATATAATAACCTCACTAATCCATCCATGTTCCACCCACATGTGTGTATAACAACAGGGAGGGAACATCCGAACACATGCACTTCACTCTTTGTTTTGGCATTAGCTGGGTATCTATTGAAAATCCCCAATTTCAACCAGCACGAGAAGGAAAGGAGTGGACACATGGCATGGATATACTAAGAACTAACACCATGATTGACAGATTCCAAACATTCTTCGAATCTGGGACACCCCGAACAGCGAATGCACGTTTCTGGAAGCAATTAATACTCTTCAGCTGCGTGTTTTTTCCTTGTTTATTTATAAAATGATGAATAAACACAGTAAATAGTCGTCGAAGGCCGGAGTTGGAGGTGCCGAGAGTCTGTGCTCACCATCAATGGGTGTCAAATCAAATCCAATCAAATGACCAGGTGGGCAGCGATGCACCGAGGGGACAAGGTGCGCACAAAAGCCACTGACATCGGATATCTTTGAGTCACGTCAAAGAAAAATGGACTCCATAAAAGCATGGATAGCGTTACGTGTTTAAGTGAATGCATTCAGTTTGAGTATGCAAAATGGCGGATCTTTCTAACTGACATCAACAACAAGACCCCGGGACCGGCCCACCTATGCCATGTGATCTCAGAACCTCTCGGTCTTCAATTACGACCTCATCAGCTCAACGAGCTTATAGCCATGATTCATTAATCATGGAGAAAAAATGTGGGGCCCCGAGTACTATGCAGGGCCCCGAAATATTTTTTGAGTAAAATTTAAGGTTTAAAGTTCTTTTTAATAAAATAACTTTTTTGGGGCCCCGGGCCATTTGCATTTCGGGCTTCGGGCCCCATGTGCGAGGCTCCCAAATTTTTTTTTCTCATAATTCACTTTTTTTAAAATAAAAACTCGAGGAGAAAAAAATATGGGGCCCGATCTTGCATGTGTGTCTATGTAGGGGCCCCGAAATATTTTCTTAGTAAAATTTAGAGAGTTCAATGTTCAAACATTACATGACTTTCAAAAAAAATAAATTTTGGGGGCCCTGGGCCCTTTGCATTTCGGGCCCCCATGCTGGACCCCAAAAAAAAATTTCTCAAAATTCATCATTTACTTTTTTAAAATTAAAAATATACCAGGGCCCAAAAGGGCCCTGTGAGATGAGGGCCCTCAAGTCTTAGAAATCCCAAAAATCTTCACAAGCTAGCAAAATTTTTTCAAAAAATCGTTCAAAACTCTTCAGAAAATTATTCAAAATCTTCAAAAATTTTCAAAAAGACGAAAAAATCGTTTAAAATCTTCAAAAATCTTTAGAAAATCGTTCAAAAATTCTTCAAATCCTTGCAAATGCGTTCAAAATCTTTAAAAAAAATTTCAAATCTTCAAAAAATGGCCAAAATTATCCCAAAGCCATTCAAAATCTTAATAAAACCCATTCACAATTTTAACAATTTTTTTTTCAGAACCCTCCCTTCCCTCAACACTTTCGGAAAATTTCCAAAATCGCCCCCACTTGGAAAAATTTTTGCTCTGCCCTTGCAGAGAAGCACCGGAAAGTGACCAACAAACAATTTCTCGAGTGACGGAAATTTCTTACCCACAAAAACCATTTTCATCCGACGTGTTGCCACCCAATAAAACCATTCGGAGAAGAGACTAGCTTTTTAATCCACACATACATACAATATGTGCGGATTAATTGTCGCGGCTCTCAAACCGCCCTGCATATAAACGATAATGTTCTTCGTACAACTTATAGAGTCGGGTATCGTGCAATGGCCTCGGGTGGAGGGCGTCGAGGCGGAATGGCATCGGTATTTGCCTCACATTGCTGGCCACGGCTACAAAGCGGGTGGGACACGAACGAGAAACGCACATTTTTACTCTTGGCCACAGCTTCCAGTTCATTCGAGCGTTCGTTTGGGTCTTGCGTGAACAAGAAACGCCGACGGACACTCGCTGGAGTGGAAACCGCCACCAGCCAATTTTCCAACCTCCTTTTTTCCCCCCTTCTCTTTTCTTCAGACACGTATGTTGTGTGTGGTGTGCAGAAATTGCGAGTCGCAAAAATTCAAAAAGTTATAGGGTTAAATCAAATAAGAAATGAGGGAGGAATTTCCATTTTCAACCATGAAAGCATCGACTTCATCACTACATTAACCCTAATTCCAACAGAGTACAAACTCTTCCCTAAAAAAAAAAAAACTCGCGCGAATCCGACTAACTCGGAGAATTAATCAAACGATGAATTTTCATGAGATCTCTCTCCTTTCTCCTGTTTTTCCACTTTCCTTCATCTTTACCACTTCTCCCAAGAGCCAGACTTTTATTTAAAAGTGCACTCGCCTTAAGTTAAGGCTCCCATCTTTGTAAATAAACATCACCACGTTTTAACCAGTGATAATTACGGAGCTTTTACCGACTCGCACGCATTCATCACTGCAAAAAATTAAGGTGTAAAATGTTGTTCCTATATAGACTCCTTTTAAGTGTGAAATAACACTATTTAGGCACCGTTTTGCACCTTATAAATGTAAAAGTGCAATCAAAGGTGCTTCTAAACACCAGTATTGGGTGTAAGAAACAATTTCTAACTCCTTTAATGTATAGTGTTATCATTTACACCCAAAATTGCACACTTAAACCTAAAAGGAGTTCATATAGGAACAAAATTTTTCGCTATGTACATACTATATGATGTCATTTGGTGTCGCATTTCCTAAACCGAGAGCATTTACGAAAATTATAATTTTCCCGCTCGATAGTGACAGTAATCACGAGCTCGGTCGAAACAATTAACGTCGAAGTTTATTCATATACCCCTAAAAAATGGGAATTTCTAAAGCGGACCGATATCTGCCATCTCGCATAAATTTTTTGAGGAAAAAAAAATACCAAATAGCAATAAAAGAAGTAAAAAAAAGGAAATTTCCTTCCGATTACATCCGATTTGGCATCGACTTCTTCCGACAGATTCATTCGACATCAACCTAAGAAAATTGTGCACGTCCCACAAAAAGAAAGTTTGTGTAGAAGAAAAAGAAAAAAAAATATGCAAAGCAAACGCGATGCCAACAAGAAAAAAAGGAAGAAAAAATATCCAATTTCACACAAACGAGGCCAAGATGCAAATGAGAAAATAGGAGAGAAAAAGAAAGTGAAATAATGGAAAAGAAACACATGTAATAACACGATGATAGGAGGAAAAAGAAGTAACGAGTAATAATTTCCGAAAAAAAAAAAAAAGACACTGCCACTACTCGAAACACACCTAAAAAGCAACTTTAACAAAAATGGCGTCTAAATTGCATTATTGGGTCAAATCGAGCGAATTTTCATATTTTCCAGACACCTGAACTAAAAATCTAGACTCCAGACACCCCCTGGTCCCTTTTTCGAGCGTTCACCCCAACTCCCCCTTTATCAAATTCCACCACTTCTCCTCTCCCTTCCCTTCCTCCATCCCTACCCCGTAAATCCCTTGGACTTTCTAAGCTTTTTCCTAATTTTATTAACTCCATTTTCCCCTCAACATTTAATAATTTAATTTAATTTCAATTGCAAAACCAACCCAACCGTGAACATCCCTACATCTCTTTCGAGAAATTTCCAGGTGATCATGACACACGCACACACAAAAAAACAATCTCCAAAACTGGGTGTTTTTTTCCCTTTATATTCCGCACAAAAAAGGGAAGAAAAGATAAAAATCAGGATGTGAGAAGGGGGATTTCCACATTTTGCCTAAAAATTAAATTCCACACCGTCAAAGTTTGAGTTTTTTCCTAGCAACCCTCATTTTGAATATTTCTGAAAGTCAAAGTAGAGATAAACATTGCCATTTGTTTACCCAGTGCGTTGTCGGTCGTTGGCCACCGGCAAGTCTCTTTAGTCTCATGTTTACGATATCTTTAACGACTATAAATTCGAGAGATATGACAAATATTGCTAACATTTCCCTCATCCACCAGTAAAAATAACCCACAATCACTCACATTTTAATTATTTATGTAATCGTTTGACCCCAGTCGGCATTCGTATCTCTCCATCTTGTTTTCTCTACTCGCTTTTTAAACATTACGTCGACACATTTTATGTCAAGCTTCTCCCCCTTTTAGTTTTTGCAAGAGTACACTAGAATATGAAAGATTTCTACATAAATAAGCAGACTCGTAAACCATATTAAGGGTTTAGAGACGAGTTATCTGAAAATCAAATTTTTCTTACAGAGTTGGGTTTTATGAAACACAAATCAAATGCGAGAAACTCCCAACAACTGCGCGACGACCGGTAATGGCGTCGCTCGGTCTAGTAATTAAACAGGAACTTAGTGTTTCGGCCAAATCCTCGGTGTTTAATACTTTATCCTTTTTGATGGGGTGTAAAGACCCAACTTTCTCTCTGCTGGTCATCGTGCAAAAGCCGGGGATTTCGAATTACGATCCACATCGAGTTATGACTTACGAACTTTCGTCCAGTAAATTCTGCTCACGTAAAAAATACTGTATATTTCTTGTTATTGTTTTCGAATCTGCATCAAAAAATTTTACCTAGGGTAATAACATGACTACATTAAAAAGAAGCAAGAATATTAATAATTCATTGAAAAGTCAAAGAAATTTTTCTCTTAGTATCCCCAGGATGCAATTTCGACATCAAATTGTGACTTTCCTTCTCGCAAAATGAAAGGTTAACTCGAGAGATTTTTTTTTCGAAAAATAAAATCCGTTCCTCTCACTCTACCAACGAAGAGTGGAAGACGTTAAGAGAGTGATGTGTTTGTAAAATGTATTTACGTTTTTATGTTACTTTTACTCGTTATAACTGTCGGTGTTTGTGAAGAAATATCGAGCACGGCTCTGCTATTAAACTGTGCACGTAAAACGATCACGGAAGCCTGGACGGAACAGCGAGCAATTTCTACGGGAGCGTGAACGAGCCCGATAGAAAGAGTATAAAAAAAACAAGAACCCTTGATAAAAGGACGTGCTGGAAGGGCTCGGTCGGTTATAAAAATCAAAACCTGACTCCGCTCGTTTGATTTACTACCAAGCATCCGTAAGAAAAAAAAATAAATAAATGGAAGAGTTAAAAAAGAAATAAAAAAAAAATACAGTACATCTCGATCCCGATCTCCGGCTCATTGAGATCGGCCAATTAACCTAAATTTAACCCAAAAAATTCCATTTCCACCCACCGCGACATCACAAACACTCATTACGAAGAGAAAAATAAGACTTCTTTACCCCCACTTCCATCCTTCTCAACCTCTGTCTTATGTGTGTGTGGATAGGTGGGTAGGTGGGTAGGTGTGTGGGTGTGTGGGTGTGTGGGTGAACGCGCGCGCGCGTAAAAAAACACAAGAAAAAAAAAAGGCATCAGTGGAATGCAACGACTTATGGAGGCAATAAAACGTTTAGAGGCAGCTGCTCTCCATTTCCTCTCTCTCGTTTTTCTTCTTGTGAAATGAACCAACCGACTCACTTCAGGTGTGGGTCGGATCAAAGAAATGGGGGAAAGCAAAGGGGTAAAAAGGGGTAACGGGGAGGAAATGATTGCAGGCAGCAGGGAAAAAAAGTGCAGCAAGGGTTGAGGAGTCTCTCCCTAACTGCATGACACGCGTCCCTTAATCCAAAAACGTTGATCTCTGACCCCGTGTTTAAACGAAACGAGGGTGTATGGGCGAAAAGGATTAAAGAGTGAGATGGTGTGTGTGTACATTATGTGTGTGGGTGGGAGAGAGAGAGAGAGGGAGAGAGAAAAGGAAAAAATATGCTGCGAAAGTGCAGTCGATAAATCGCAGGCAACGAGTGACTTACGAAACAAGTGGTGCGGACGAAATTGGTGAAGACCATCCAGCATCTTTGGAAAGGGGGAGTGGGGGCGACGAAGAACAAGAAGTAGGGCGATGAAGCAGGGCTAAATGCGTTTTCACCCTGGATTCACCTTCTCCTTCGTGTCACACGTGGCGCATCGAAGAGAAAAAGAATTCTTTCTGCCGGTCATCGATGATGGTAGCTGCAATGTTGTGTAAAAAGTTCGTTTGCAGCGTCGCCCGTTTTGCATTCCAATCGCATCGCAATGCCACAAATCAATTTGCATTTGGATTGCTCTCGACACGCTCTCGTCGTTACTCTCATGATCGTATTACGTTAATAAACAAACACGTGTAGCCCCCGACACACAAAAATCACATAATTACCTCGTCAGATTTATTTTTACGAGCTTTGTCCGGACAGAGAACAAGAAATGACAAGAATTAAGTTCGGGAATGAAATTCTACCTTAATCCTATCGATACGAAACACAAATAAAAGAACATACAAATCTCGACGACGAGATTAGGTTAGCAATTTTGTCTTCAAAATCCCCAGTTGCAATTGTTGGTGCTCGACGTAGTAATTTTTTCACTGGATATACAATAAGCTCTGGAAAAATGGTTTTTAATAACGTCGACGAGGATTAAGTCGAGTCGAACGATTCCAAAGAACCTAAAGCTGCATTAAATTGCCGGCATGTTGTTTCGTTCTGTAGCAACAATGCGAAAATTGTAGCAAATCATCGATGGGGGCCGTGCAATTTCCTCTCCCCATTGCCATCTCCAGCAACAATAAACTCCTTGATATTCATTCACTCGACAGAATACCTGATTTCACACATCAACAAGTACATTTCTCTCGAGTGAATTCCTTTCTCCATAGAACGAAAGGGCAGAAAAAGAAAAAGAAAACATAACCGAATCAAAAAGCTCAATTTATAAAAAGTCCCACCATAAACTGACTTAAGGGATTGACTTATGGGATTAGAGATAGTTCAAATCCTTCCTCCCCAACCTTCACCTCGAAAAAAATTTTCTGAAATCTAATACCAAACTCATACTTTTCCCTTTTTTTTTTTTTTATTTTCCTTTCATCTTTAATAAATCGAGTTATTTTTACATTCACTCCACGTTCTTCCATTAACAAATTCAATACAAAAAAGGGGCCCAAAAAATTGACCACTACTTAATCCTTTGCAGCCAAGTGATTTTTTTTTCTCCCTGCTTCTTTGCCTTTTTCGAGACAATCATCAAGATGGAACTAAAGGAATATGGGTTTGAACTTTGCTGTTTTCAAAATTCACATCACATTCGCGTGTTGTGCAGGTGCAGTAATTCTATATCTAAAGGGTCGCATGGTCAAAGTAGACCTCCAACTTCCCAGAATAAATGACATGATATGACCCTTGGGCCAAAGTGTGGCAATAACCGACCATAAAAGGATTGCATAAACGCAAAATCAGCTTTACTTCGATAAATTACAAATTAATAAGTGCTTGGATTTACCGTCGTCTCGTGCTCGATTTCCGATCGTCGGCATTCGGGATGACGGGTCGGGTTTTATCCATCGTATGAAATTAGGTTGCGAGTGCGACCGTTCGTATGTAGAAATCGTATCGGAGATGAAATTTTTCATTGAGATGAAGCGTGGATTGTATTTCGAGCTCAAAACCATTTAAAGAATTCACACACACGACACGACACGACACGACACGCAAGTTGTCGACCGCAGCTGACAACGCTAATTAGCAAACGTTTGTCAAAATTCGGACAAAAGTTGGCACTTTATTGGACGAGGAAGGTGGAGGACACCGCTCGCAATTCCTCACAAAGCCCAAATTTCGACCGACGTTTTTATTCACAGCCCGAAAACCACCGTGGTAATATCAAAAGATTCATTTTTATCAAAGCTGACATCCGATGCGACCATAACATCATTTCCATTTCTAGGAAAGTGCGTGCTTCTTACTGAGTTTCACGCCCATCGCCAGACCAAAAATTTCATCCGATTTTGCATGTGAAGTGAGGATCTTATCACTTCGACGTTTGTGACTATCCGCCGAGCAATCAGCGACGGAGTAACTCTATCGCGAGTAAAAAGTTCCGATCTCGACATGCGATCCTTCCACTTGGGCTATGAAAAAGGGAATTCTCTTTCTTACCTTCGACCGCGACTCCTCTCGAGCCGATGAGAGCGAAGACGGCGACCGTGACAAAAACCAGCGGGCTCATCGTCTTCTGCTGGACGCCCAAAAGCCACAGAACTAATTTGAGTCGATCTCCAGTTGCAGAAAATCGAATGGGATGGCTAACGATATATTCAAACCTACAAAAAAAAAAGATAAAATTATAAAATAAGAATGCAAAGTCATCAATTTGAAGATCATCCGAGTTCTTTAAAAAAATATTAATAATTTCCGTTTATAGTATTCGCAAAACGTCGAAACATTTTGTTTGATTTTACTGCAACTTGCAAAGCGGTCAGGATGAAAAACTACCCACAAAGCCACACTCGACCCCACAATTCATCATTAGACTTAACCTTAAGCTTTAAACTTCACTATCTTCAATCCCAAATTCACCTTTCCAAAACGAAAAAAAAAAAAAAACATTAAATTTAAATTTGCAACTGATTTATCTTCGGGACACTCGCACGTCAAATTACCTCCGTAAAAGTAAAAGTTTTTCACGCCCTCTCTTCCAAACACGGCTTTTGTTAAACTTAAAACCGAAATCCCAAACCCACTTACCCCCTTCGATCCAATTCTTCTTTCTTTCCTGCCTCAGTAACCCACAAAACCAAAATGACCACATCTCTCGTGGAAATCCATGATCAGTGAAACATGACCATCAATCAAACGGCCTCCCACCGACACCAGAGGGTGGTCAACGCCGAACAGGGTATATCCATTTTGGAATTTACAACTTCTATTCGACACTCGTATAGAGTAAAACCGGACCCCATTTTCCTTTTGTCATTTCAGGTGCGCAATTTTTATTTTTTTTTGTCGTAGTAAATTTTAATTAATACTATAAATGAAACGTAAATTGACAAAACGATCGGTGGGTTTGGCTTCAGCGAAACAATCCTTTGGTTGCAATCTTTAAAGTGAAAACGGATCTCGCGGGGTATCGAGTGAAGTAAAGAAGAGAGCAATTCATTTGTCGCTCACTAGGGGCGCCAATGTTGTCAGTTCTCGGGGGAAATAAAGACGATGATCGAAGAGGAGAAGAATACACGAGCGTCTATACCCGGGGTCTTAATACCCTACTAGCCTCATTCTGGGCCGCGCACGAGTTCCCTGTGGAGCGGATACGCGACACGACCATCTGCGAGGGTGTTCTTAATTGCAAGACGCTGCTGTTCGTGACACCCTCACATACACGTACTCACATCGCATCGTTTTTATTAACGTGCCACCCACCCACCCGCCTTCGCAAACCCTCTAGGTAGTCACTATTGCGCCGAGTCTGCGCGCCCTCGCACGTGTAATTGCTACTTACGGAAACAGACGAGAAAGCGAATTTTTAAAGTCACGTCATCGAGAAAAAGTTTACATTTGACTTAAGAGCAATAATGTTTCTCGTTTCAGTCGTTTCAATTGTTTATTAGTTTAATTTCTAGCGTTTATTCTGAGTTACGGCGCGCGTTTTAAAATGGAATGATAAATTATTCAAATAAAGTTAAAATAACGTTACCGATGTTTTTTTTTCTTTTTACTGCCGTCGCGTTCCGGGGAGCGAAAGTCCCCGGCGGCAACTATCCATGGAGGTAAAAAAATTCCATTTTTTAAATTATGTCCACGATTTTATCGATACCGAAGTAAACTTATTTTATAATAAATCTTGTGCGTCGTGTAACAACACGTGTCGAAGCCGTGCGAAACCTCACACCATTCACACATTTAAAAAAAAAAAAAAAATCCCCCACCCACACTACGTAACACTGACTGAGAAAAAAGATCGATTTTTAAAAATTCATTTCCTCTACACACACAATTTATTATCTGCAATTCCTCCCTTTTACCCTTCAGAAATTATCAATTCAATACACCGTGATTCAACCCTTACAAAACATCTGATGCTGCCCTAATCTAATACCTATCCCAGCATAAAACTGGGTAAACACGATGCTGTCAATCAATACCGAGCTTCCAACATTTTTCTAATAAAAATACAGAGTATATATCGATAAAATCGTTTAACGCAGCAGTAAATTGACAAAACTTTGCTCTTTCAGATTGCTGGGGTTGATATGCAAAGAAGTCTCGACTCCCGCATTACTCTATCGTGAACACCACGCAGTACCGTAAGCCTAACTCGCTCTTGGTTGTTGCACCGTTCGTAAAATACCTGGTCGATCGTAATTCTTTAGACGATATAGTCCACACGAAAAAAAAAAATGAAATTCCCATTTCCAAGTTTCCCTTAACATATTTTAACCCACCAGAATCCAGGCATTTGTCCGGTTCTTGCGACCCCAAACAAACAAACGAGGCAGCAAATTAAAGCCAAAACCTGGGGTCACGAATGCAAACTACGAACTCGCGACTTAACCTCGCCGAAAATAAATGGCAACAAAATTATTATTAAAGTTAAAACATCGCGCCGACACTCACCGCCTTGACGTTACGAACTCCGATGAGACTCCGAATTTAATATCCAAATGAACCCGACTCGACCATTGATGCTAGAGGGGGAATTAGATGAGGGTATGGAAAGGCAATTTTATCCCCCATTTTCATTCCCCATCCCATGCCCCTTCGAGCTGCATTTCGGAAACAGGAAATCGTGAGTTTGTTGCACCCCTTTCTGCTCCTCCACACTGTTATTTTTTTTACATTGGTTACCTCTTTACCCCACGGATGGTTTTGGGGGGTGAGGGAAAGGGTTAAAAAACTGTGGAAGGTTGTAAAGTAGGTCAGGGTCGAAAGGGGTAAGAAATTTTTCTTAAAAATGGGGTTAAGTGAAACATTTGTTTCACTTTCTTCGGTTTGGCAGTGTCAAAAACCGCCACCAGAGGGAATTATTCGCCTAACTGAGCGATGACTGACTGTGATCGAGATCAAGTGCCAGTTTAAATTGTCAAAACAGGAAGGAACCGAACGCAGGGGTTATTCGAGGGTATGTTTTGACCAATCGGGGAAAATATGAGTTTGGCAAATATGCAGAAACTCAAGAAATGTAAAATTATCTTTTTCGGTATCAAAACTCACAGCTGCACAAACTGACCAGTGGTCAACGAACTAGTTCCATTACATTTTTTTCCCTGGATGAAAAATAACGTGAAAAGAAGTTCCTCAAAAGGTCCAGGAGGAAAAAAACATAAAGGAGGGAGGCATCTTATATCCCGTCTTGGAAGAACAAGAAAAAAAAAATGGAACGTTTTTTGAAATGTCTCGGATCAACTCGAGCAAGTTCCGTAGTGGACAGTCAAATGACAACCAATTGTGGCCACGTGTTCCATACAACAAACACATTTCGGGGGCATTTTGAATGGCAAGTTCGCGATATCGAGTTTTAGGTGGGGCAGCGAATCTTGTGCGGCGTTCTTTGTGAACTCCATAAAATAGGACAAACGGAAAGAGGAGGGGGAGGAGGGAGTCAAGTGGAGCTCGACCAACAACAAGGTGGACGAGGGGAGTTTGATGGTGGACAGTTGGCTCCAGTCTCATGACCTTCGAGGTCAGGCGAGGGGAAAAGTGGCCAGACCTCCCCCTCTACCCATACCCATACTCATACCCCTGCTCGCACATTTATCTCGTCGCCCTAAACATTCGAGGGGATCTTTCAGAGAAAAAGGTCTATTTTCGAAAATTCCAACATCATCAGTGGTCACGCAAACCATGTGGTGTCCGGCCGGACTTCTGGACACCACATGGTAAAAACATTAGTGCAAATTTAACATTTTCGAACACTAGTTGGTGTTAGTTCTGTAACTACACTACTTAGACTAAGTACACACTGCAGTAAGAAGTAAAGAAGTAAGGTGTTTGATTGGCTGTTACCAAGAATGGATAACAGTTATCCATTCTTGCTGTTACCTAGGAGACAGCCAATCAAACACCTTACTTCCTTACTTCTTACTGCAGTGTGAACTTAGCCTTATGGAACAAATTGACGTTCAATTAGAAAATTCCATTTCAATAACAAACCAATTTATGTCCAATTGAAAAATTCCATTTTAATAAGGAACCAATAACCAATTCATGTTCAACTGAAAAAATTACATTCCAATATATGGAACCAATTCATGTTCAATTAGAAAAATTACATTCCAATATGAAACCAATTCATGCTCACAATTGGAAAAATTACATTCCAATATGGAACCAATTCATGTCCAATTGGAACAATTGAAAACCAAGTAATGACTGATTATACAGTAAAACCAAGCTAAAAATGGAACCAAATGTAACCAACTCACATAACAATTGCAACAATTCAATTCCAATTAAAGTTTATTGGTTTTGTTTTGGTTTCCATTGGCAACTGTTTTGGAATATGTTGCAAAATATGCCAGCAAACCAGAAAAACAATCTAAAGCATGCACAGAACTATTCAATGACCTTATACAAAATCACACAGACACTTCTGATCCCATGAAAAAATAGTTCAAAAACTTCTGTTGTTTACTTTATCAGAGCGAGATTATTTTGCTCAAAAAGTTATTCATCTATTATTCGGATGGCCATTATATCATTCAAGCAGAAGAATTGTGACAGTAAACATTAAAAAGTGATTGGATAACTTTAAAAGAGGAAACGATTATACACAAAAAACGAAATAGACCAAACAAGTATGCAGAAATGACATTGCACCAATTTGATATGAAAATGTAGAAAATCAAAGAAAAATGTTGCATGCGACAAAAATGCTATAGTCCGCACATATCCAATAACCCAATCACTGTATCCATAGAAAATCAGAAAAAAAACACCATTCACTCATTCAACCCAGCTCGCCTCATGTGCAACGATGCACTGCCTAGTTTATTCTAATTTTAGTCATTATTCATTATACTGTACAATAATGACATATTTGTTGACCCAATTTGTTGTAAAATCCTCGGACACAAGTCTATCTTCTCTCTCGATGTTTAATTCGGATTGCTTCTGTGTTATTTGTTCCACTTCATGAACATACAGTAGGCTGTCCTGTAGAACCTCGCATGCTTTGTTGGCGTTTCCTACGTGTGTCCCAGCGTTTTACAGTAACCGCAATACAGCGTATTTGGACACTCTAGCCTTGTGTCCGGGCTTTTGACAACTGTAACAAAGTCTTTCTTGATAATTCTGATTGGAAGGGTTGATATTTCCTTTTTGGATTCCCCGATGCACGGCATAAACCTCTTGTGGAGCTTTCACAAAAAATTCTCATCTTCGATCTCATTCTCTGTGCCTCCGTCAAAACATCTGTTCTTACTTTTGACGACACGAATTCAGCATCGGTAAGTGCACAAAGATTCTGCACAATCATATCACAATCCCTTAGCTATGAGCATAAATATTGAATCTCATAATCAGCATAGAGTAATCAGGGACCACTTTCTGCATCGCCTTCAAAACTTGAGCCGCCAAATCGACACGCGCGAGGAACGATTCCATCTCCTCTCCGTTCTGATACAAGGTGGTACGTGAAACTGTATCGTAATTCGGCGACTCTTGCACGTGTTGTTGGTTGGTAGGTGGTGATTAATTTGTCTTAAATATCCTTTGATGTTACGCAAGTTTCACACAAGCTTTTTATAACATTACCAAAGTGCCTCCAAATAATTTTGAAAGCCTTTGAATCATTTTCCATCCATTTCGTCACCTTAGTAACCTTGGTCTCGTCCGGTTTTGGCACGGTGCCATTTATGCATCCAAAAAGACCCTTCCCTTTCAGACGGACCTCCATGTCCCTTCGCATGTACAGTATGAAAGTTTGGGCCTTCCAAAATCTCGATCCCTGTCTTGGGTTTCTCGCAGTCATCTCGGAAAAAAATGTCAACACAGCAAAATAATTAGTTCGAAAAAAACACAATTACTGCCAAACAAGATAGTCCAAACAATTTCTGCGATTCCTGGGTCCCATAACATTTGTTGACTTATGCCTTTGCTCTCACTGGGCACCGCCATGATAACCTTGGGTTGGCCTTCACTGTCGAACACGCTTATTCATCGACTCAATCCACATTCTCCGTTTATTAGTTCTTAATGCATTCACTGCATTAGTTGTACAGAAAATGTCGTTAACTTAATAAATAATAGTCCACACATACAAAACTAAAATCTCCTCCTTTACTGCAGCACCATCATAACTCACGTACAAAAACCTTATCTATCTCAAAACCGACTGATGACTTTCATAATTGACAACAAATCATGAAATCAATCAATCACGTAACTTTCAGAATGACATCAATACATAAAAAAAATCCGTCAATCAAAAGAAACCAAAACAAACTAAAAAATAACAAAATACAGGTCGAACCTCGTTATAACGAACTTTTTATTTGAACTGTACTGCACTAAAACAATGCAAAAAAAAACTCGATATAACGAATTCCGCGATATAACAAACATATTTTCTGGTTCCTTCGAGTTCGTTATAACGAGGTTCAATCTGTACTCCCAAACAAATTATACAAGACAAAACCCAAACAAAACACAATAAAAAACAACAAGGATGATGGAAGCGCAACATTCATCCGATAAAACCACCGTCGCTCACCAACTTCACGGCCCTATGAATATAAACAGGAAAGTGATTCACAACTAATTAGCAGGCCAGTTTCCGGCACAGCAGCATGTGCCAAACAACTTTACAATCACACACATCACCCTACATCGCTTCTTGCTGACCATCAACCATGAAAACGTGCTCATTTTTTCTCCTCTTCTTGGCAATCGTTTCGGCCTCGAATGCAACCGGCATTCCGTCTACCACCACCTGTCCGAGTTCCTGCTACTGCGAAGCGGATTTCCCCACAACGACAACTACCACAACTACAACCACAACCACAGCCACAACCACAACCACCACCACAACAACAACGACAACAACCCCGACAACAACAACAACAACAACAGCAACAACTACTAAAAAATCTACAACGGCGATACCAGTACAAACGACGACCCCACAAACGCCCACCACATCGTTGCCAACGAAAAGCACTCGATGCTCGACGATGCCCAAACAAATACTGACCACTTTCCAGCCAACGACTGCCGTGAGAACGCCCACAAAATCAGTAGCTGCATTCAAAAACTAAAACAAAACTTGTGTTGTGTGTTTTAGGTGTAAGTGTGTAACTTATTTCTCATTAATTCTCAGTTTATTGAAATCAAGTGACGTGTAAAACACAAAAAACAACTAAAACAATTTTGTGTTTGAGTTGTGTTTGTGTTTTAGTTTTTGAATGCAGCTACTAAAAACACAAAAACACAAAAACCAAAATAATTTTTTAACTATTTTTAAATGAATATGACTTTTCTTTCTTTCAGCTTCCACCAGCACCGATAACGACGACATCAATTCTCAATAAATTCAAACCAAGGACGGGTCCAGGTTGGACTTGGAAATCACGAATCAACAAATAGTTGAAGAAAAGAAAAAATGTTTTTAATATTTATTTTGTATAATCTTTCTACTACCGTGCTTTTATTCACCACGAGCCATTGTTGCAAACACGGTTCGTTGTAAAATCTTTAACTTCAAAAAAATAAATAAAATTTTTTAAAATAATTTTCTTTCCATTACCTATGATTGTAGGGAAGCACACCCAGTTCTTCAGCTGTTTTAAATGTTTCCAAACACATAACCACCATCCACCGGATTTGCTTCCGCCATGCTTACTCGAAGCAACCACCAAACTGAAATTATTAGCTGTCATGTACAAAATTGAAACAATGTCCAAATAAACAAAACTCTCGACATTCATGTTTGTATACAGTCCATACAGTCCAGTTATGAAAAAAGAAAAGTGAAGAAATAAAAAAAAAAGATTACCAGTAGACTCTGCTAGATTCAACACCAAGATATCACTTGGTGTCTAGTAATGGAGGGGGTAGATAGGGCTATTGATAGATTCTTCCCTCTTAATACGTGTTTAGTGAACAAAATTTAACATAAACGTTGAATGAAATTCGTTAGTTTCTTCAAGTTTTAGCATCATCATGTCAAAAAGGCACAATTCTTTCCTTTTTGACAAACATTTTGGAATCACACTTGTACGAAACGACAACGTTTGCAACTCGAATCTGGCATGAAATTACAATTCACATTAGGAAAATGAATCCGACTTAAAAATACTTGTACAATACAACTTATGATGACATCATGTTATGTACATGCTCAGATTAAAGACTTTTACAGAAGCCACTTACACAAAAACTATAAATTCCTAGTGTTTGCAAATTATGTTTTTATGCTTCGGTTTCTACTTTTGATGACATAAAAAACGTCTCCTATGACGTAAATTACATACCGTACAGTAATCAAAAGTCAAATAAGTTCCGTTTATTTTTATGAAAGCGCTTTATGACACAAACGATTTCTACGACTTTTAATGACTTTTTTGCATCATCTAAATTCGTATCAGTCGTTTATTGCCTAAAAGCAGCTTTTAGCTTCTAGATTAAATGCACCTATTGACTTATTTTCGCTTATTTTAAAACAAGCGCGCATTTTCACGAAATATCGGTTAGTCACTTTAGTCCGTACTGACCGCTGTACGACTCCGCATAAAAATTGCAAAGTCATACAGTCTTTAATAATTTTTATATCATCGAATCCATGAAATAAAGATAAAACATGCAATTAATAATTAATTTCGCCATTAAAATTCAAGTTAACTCTCCATTTTCAAGATAATTTTCCATTTTTATCAATTTTACTCTCCACGTCTGTTTACTTCCGCTCAAATGTCAAACCTCAATTCCGGCACGGCGGGAAAAGTTAGAAACGCGGTCAAATCGCTGTGATTTCACGTTAGATTTTAACGTCGACTTATCTAGATTACTTGGAATCTTCAAACTTTATTTCTTCACCGCAATGAAATGCACTATCCCCGAAATATCTTGGCACAATCGTGACCCCGTGTTGTGTCTCGACTTCCAACATCGCGACAAAATCAGTCGACTCGCGACCGGCGGCGCCGACTTCCATGTTTTGGTAAGTTAATAACCTTCAATAATTAAAAATTATGCATTTAAAAAACACTTTTTCACTTTTATTAAAGATATGGCACCTCAATGTCTCAAAAACCGGTCAAGTTGAAGTGGAATTTGTGTCTGATTTGGCGAGGCACAATCGAGCTATAAATACAATTCGCTTTTCTCCTGATGGAAAAACGTTGGCATCCGGCGACGATGGTAACAAATTATTTTCAAAAAATAGTAATAAATAATACGGTAATAAATCATTAAAAACGAATGAAATTTTCAGAGGCCGTGATTTGGTTGTGGAAACTTTCCGATAAAGCACCCGTGGATGTTTTTATGGAAGAAAGCGAGAAGGAAAATAAAGAATATTGGAAGCCTTTTAAATCCTTACGGTATAAAATATTAATATACGAATGCATAAATATAACATAATATACT
>JAQFZO010000298.1:0-28661 GCA_034695885.1 Geophilus flavus
ATAAAGCTACGAAAAATTAAATAAATTTCTGAATTTTTTTTTTAGGCCCACCAACTAGACGAAACAATTTATTTTTAAAAAAAAAATTAACATTTTATAAATTCTTATTCTTCTAATAATCATATCTTTAAATATATTTTAGCATGCATCTACAAGAAATCTAAAGAATAAAGACGAGACTTTAAAGTTTAAAATTTAAAGTCGTGTTACCAATGCACGAGTCGATGAAGTACTGCAGGAAAGCAAAATGTGGTTAGCCAGGGGATATGTTAAATTATTTCATACTTTGAGTAAGGAACGAACAGAAACCATTGGGAATGAAAACTTAGTTATTGTTTAAATAATGGATTGGCACGATGTAGCAATGTACTGTAACGTTAATAAAAATGATAAGAACGTTAAGTGACTTGAAGTTTATTTCTTAATTTTTATCCTCGTATGATTCATTTTGAAAGTACTGTAGTATAAAATAATGTCATCTTGACTTTGAATGACCTTAAAAAGCAACCTATAGATCCATCTATAGATAAGTCTAGTCACACTCATTCGAATCCCTTTGGTTTTACTTCTGTTTAAACAACTCGGCTTTACCTACAGCAAATCAATATAAAAAGTAAAAAGCAGATGGATGAAAATAATCTCAAATATGTTGGTTGGTTCATCCTGACATCGAGTGTTTTTTTTAAATTTTAACATGTTGATTTCATAATTTTAACTTAATGGTTAAATTTTGTTCTTGCTTCTTCTCTTTTAATTTCACTTACTTTATTTCTCTCTCTCTTTCTCATAGCTGCAAGTATGAATTATAAGTTTCCACTTACTGTAGATGAAGACTTACGGCATCTTTCGAATCATATTGCGTGGCTTCCAATTGCCTAAAAGTTAAATTTTATCAGTTGGAACTGGGAACCAATCAATCAGTTAAGCAATAACGCGAAGTACTGCAGCATATTCATTAATTATCCCTCCGGTATTAATACTTAAACAACATAAGTAAACTCAGATTTTTCCATTACGGTACATTAAGTTTTACAAACCTTTTGAGCAGATCGTAAATATCCAATTAGATTAGAATTTAAAATTATCTGAAAGCGAAGCAATAAATTCCATTAATTCCAAATCGTATCTCGAGTCAATTGTCCGTGGTCGAGACTAGATGCTCGTGCCATCACCTCCCTCATTGATTTACCGATTTGAAGGGGGCAATCGACTGATCAGTGAAGTGACCTATTAATGTTGTAGCCAAAATACAAACTGACATTTTTATTCCGCATATGAAACAGAATGATAAAGAATTTGAAATTAAACCACTCGAGTCCTTAATTAAGCAGTAAGCACACAATTTCACTTTAGACTATTTTTAACTCGAGAAAACTCTTACCCTGAAACAACTTTCTCTATATATTCGCTACTTCAAATTCAAACTGTTATTTATATATCACACGAGTTAAATTTAACAGCAGCAGCAAATCAAATTTGTTCAAAACAAACAGATTAAAATTTATTTTTTATAGTCTTCTGGGCGGCTTGATGAATTCGATCATCTAATTTAACTGAAAATAAATAAAATTATTAAAATTACTATTATAAAACTGTATAAAATCATAACTTACAAAGTTTGGGTTTTCCCTTAATCGGAAACTTGACAATCAATTCTTTAGGATCTTCGAATATCCATACGTAGGCATCCTCTAGTTCACCCTGTGGATGCTGCAAATAACATCAAAATGAGTCATGTAGAAAATTAAGGAAAACAATTCTATTCTATCATACTTCTTCTCTGTATTGTTCCTGACTAATGCAATCCACCAGATTAACACAACCTAACAAGCTGCTCAAATTATATTGCACGGGAAACACTATTCGCTCGTCTATTCGGGTAAAAAAGCAATTGTAAACAATAAATAAGTTGACATGTTGTAATCTAAAATTACCTCTGTGGAGATGTCTGGCAACTGCTTCTGCATCTCTGACCTCTTTTGTTGTAGGCTGTTTGTTACCCGACGAGATCCATAAACGGCCTCTGTGAGACGTGTACCATTCCCGACCTTCGTGCCTAAATTGAAATTTAAAATTAAATTACCCTCATGTCAACATCGCATGAAGTCTTTTGTACTTTCTGATTCCTGTTATCAAATGCGAAGCGTGTGGCTGTCGAATTGAAAGGCACAGGCCTTCGTCGGACATTTCTTGCAGCTGTCGATCTTGAATTCTCATTGTCTGAGGCTTTGGTTGGTCCGTGTCTCCCGACATTGCTGGTTTATTGGCAGTTTTTTTTTCATACTTGAACTGTAATTTACAAAAAAAATAAATTACGTTATTTTCTCTAGTTACAAATTTATACAAATTAATACATCATTTTTTTTTGGTTTGTTACCTTAGGACGGAATTCTTCAGCTGTCAACGAATCATTATCGTTAACGGAATAGTCTGTCTTATCTTTTGCAAAGAAAATCTCTTGGACGAGAGGATCGTTCATGTCGAGCATAGGTTTGGCGTCTTCGTCTTCGATCACTCGACGACCAGCAAAATCTAACAGTTTTTAAAAAAACACGATTAATTCCTAAAATTCAGTTAAAAATTTTTAAAAAATTTTAAATTTGTTTATTATTTTAATTTTACCAAATGTAATTTTATTTTGTCTGGAATGTTTCTGTTTCTGCACTTCTTCAGCACGTTTCTTTAAGGCACTTCGTTCTTTTTGTGAAAGCCACTGATTGGCTTCGACGGAAAAGTAATCAGCTTCGTCATCGATTACCTGAGTTCGTTTTTCACTTAGTAGAGAAAAAAAAATTAAAATTACAAATTAGTTTATAATGACATTAATATTTACTCACCATGTACGGTCGAATTCGAGCAGCTGATTTTTTTGTTCTATTGCTTTCTTTAATCCTTCGTCCGAATTTCCTTGTAACTCATTTGCAATCTCTGTAAACCCGGCAACGGGAACAGGAGTATCCACGACAACACCAATGGAAAATTTTTTAGACAATTGCTCACTCTTTTTATCACCTCGACGTAAAATTTCTTTCTCTTCACGAGTGCATACCTATTAAATAAAATTAAAAATTGTTACACATATTTGTTTTAAATCTTAATTTTAAGCTGATATTTACTAAATTTGAGCAGGTAAAACAAGGCCCGGATCCTTCTTGAGCGCAAACGATACGGCCACAGTTTAGGCAGTTGCCGATCAATGAGTGCTTAGTGGCTTCACATTGACATGGGTGGCGACCAGGCAGTTGGAAAACATTTTTCGTTTTTCCATCTTTACCATATAATGGAACAAATTTTGTTTTACTTTTGGTCGTGGAAGCGGTAGAAGGGGGGGCATCGACTTCTATCTCCTGAAATAAATACAAAGGTTAATACGACCGAATGTATTTAATTTCTTTAAAGACTATTACATTATTTTGTTTTTCTCTCTTCTTTTTGTGACCCGTCATCGTTTCCTCGCGTAGATCTGCTTTACGATATGCCTGCATCTCTCTGGTTGAAGTATTACCGGAAGCGGCCATTTTCAAGTTGCAAACACAGATGCAATCGCGGATGCAATGCTCCGCAAATGTATTGATAGTGGCGCCATCTGTTATTAAAAACATTCAATAGGGAAGAAGTGGGACTTCACGGCAATGCTCCAAAGATCAGCACATCCACATTTTGCTCATCGATTTTCATGAATGAAGTCCAGTTGGCAAAGTGTTTTTACTAGTTTTACAAATCTGATTGATTTTTATAATAATTGCTTGTGACTTATCTTAATTTAATAAATGATTTGGTTAACGAAAATTTTTTTATTTCATTGCAGCAGCATCACCAGAATATAAAACAGGAAAAATATATGGTAATATATGAGATCTTTATTAGCTAGATAAATGGCTGTGTTTTTGCTATTAGTGAAAACAAAAAGAAGAAAAAAACTGCAGAAACTGAGCAGCGCTCAACCCCAGATCGTTGAGCTCATAAAAATGTCTGGAAAGATTGCACAGTCTTATACCTTTAACATTGGATAACCCATTTGAAAGCAAGGTTACCGATTTGCTGAAACAAATCTCATGACTGCTTGCCATTGGCATGGCTCCAACTTCGAACACATGTGAATCGTGTTATTTTCCACTTATTTTTTTCTTAAGCGTATAGTATATTCTAATAATTTTTCACAAAATTTTTTTTGATATAGTTATTAGCTGAGTGCTTCCAAGTGACTAGATTACACAATTTGCCGGAACCGGAACCGTATATTTTATTCATTTAAAAAAAGAGCCAAAAAATGACAATAAAATAAAATTACAAACTTTTTTCATCAGACAATTGTGAAACAAATATTTTTTAAAAATTAATTTTTCAATAGGGTATCAATAAGATGGCTGTCCGTTTACATTAGTCACATGAGTGATGATTACGATGATTCAGTGCGAATAAGGAAACATTTGTGAGAAACCCACTGCAGATGGCAGAAAAAATATATAAATCGTTAAATACCTTTTTATACTCATCTTAAGCAAACAGACGAAAAGCAGGTGTGTCCACTTTACTGCTATGTCGATTACTGGTGGTCGGAATCTTCAAATCGCTACTGGCGTAGTATTTCTGATCGTCGCGCTTACGGTCGTGATCATCATAATCAGCGCAGTCACGGCTCCCATCAAGGAAACAAAACCGATAATCATTCCAGCTGGATACGGAGCAGAAATGTACAGTTCGCGTATCGCCACGTTGGGTGATGCTCTCGTGAAAGCAGCGAATCATTTGGAGCTAGAAAAGTTACCTCTATCTAATATGAGTGGAATTGCCTTTAAAGACTATGTTTGTGCGCTGAAATTCGTAAGGACTGTATCGGAAGAAATAGGCAAAATGCTCAATACGAAGCCATTTTGTAAGGATCCACTGTTCGATATACCAGATGTAGGAACGTTTGTAAATATTATAAAAAATATAACAAATACGAACTATTAAATGTTTAGTAAAATTTGTCATAAATTTCTTCATGTGTTGTAATCGAGTAAATGAAAGTGTAAAATTAGGTGAAGTAAAGGCAACAACATACAAAGAGTGCAATTTATTTTTTTGAAATTGAAATTTAACGAAATTCCTCTTTTCACCGTCGGTTTGTTTGTAACTGGTGTTATTATAATGCATCTGTACAGAGTAAAGCCAAAGGTGTTCGGAATTCTAAAGCCAAGCATTTTGATAACTTGTTTTCGTTGTTAAATTTGAATTTTAAATTTGTGACCGCCTTGTGATCCGTACGGCGGGAATTGCCCCATAGAGGTTATACGCAGAAAGAGAAATGGTGTGACGTGGCCGTTTGAAAAAAGTTGTGTGAAAGACGGCAGGCACTCCTGTGAGATGTGCCGTTTCGGACGCAGTGGGGCCGAAAACCATACTTCTATTCCGTAAACATTCCAAACCTCTGGATGAAGAAAAAACGAAGAAGAAAAAAAAAATCAAATCTCCCATAAGAGACGTGAGTCACGTCACTCGTATTTGCCAACCTAATAAATAACTCTCATTTCTTAATTTAATATACGAGACCACAAACACACAACATCGTAAATATCTTAGATCAATAGACTCTCATTGATCCGAAGTAATTTAAAGCACGATATAAATATCGAACAACTAAAACATAATTAGCAAGTAATGGGAACCATCTGCTGGAAAGTATTAATAACCCTATTAGTCACCTCGATCATTATGGATGACATCTGCTCGAAAAGAAATAAAGCGTTCAGTTTCAGTTCAATCCATTGAAATGCTCCATCTAGTTGCAAAACAAGCAAATAAATCACGCGACCAATAACCGCCAACGCAGGCTCGTCCTTAATACATCATACATTGACACACATCGTATCTATAGAAATTAAATTAGTCATGAAATCAGTGAATGGAATTTACAGTCAATTAATTCCTGATGTTTCACAATCGGGTAAAGGCAGACGCAGGTCATTGGTGTGTGCGAGGGTCGCCACAGGAAAGGTGTAATAACTCATAAATCGTTCATCATATCATACAGAAAACTGTATGGGAGATTTCTTTTTCAAATTTGGTATTTATTGAAAGTTTCCTGCTACAAACTATGATATTAGTATTCTTTGGGCAAAGCGTTAGCAACAGAATTTTTTATTTTTTCCACAATAGCTTTATGTGGCACATTTTTTAGCGATTTTTATCCTTGTACCGCATGTTATTACATCAATGCAAGCACTATAATAAATTGTTAATTTATGACCTACGGAAAGAATTTTACTGGAAAACAATGTTAAGTGAATATAATTGAATTGAAATTTGATTTCCTTGAAAGAAAAACAAGAATTCAAGGCAAGTGAGCCGAGAATTGATTAAAATGTTTTTCTTTTATTTTTTCCTTTTTTTGGCGGCATTCGTAAAGGCATCAAACTACAAATTAAATTTTTTTTTACGTTAAAAATAAACAGGTATAAATTAACTCTTCATCACTGCGTAACATCCTATGAAGTTCATGAAAACAGGAAAGAACCACAAAATATACACTAAAAAAAAAATCTAGTATTTGAAGAATGAACATCCTGTAAGTTTTTGTGAAATTCTTTCCCATAATGCACTAGAAAATGTATGGAATAAGATTGACAGGTTTGTAAATTTTTTGTAATTTTAATTTTTTTAATATTATACCTTTAGACTGAAATGGAGTGTGAGCAAAAACACTTGTATAAGACGTATGTGATATACAAACACGACTTGTATTTTCATAATGTCATGTAATCAACAGCAAAATACAATGTTATTACAATTAATTTTACAAAACATCTGTTCCACATAACTTAATGACGTTTACACTCGTTGTGACGTATTTAATAATACTAACAAAAAAAAAGGTATTTGAAAGTTTACGAGGAAAATTATAAACTGTCAGTTTCATCCTCAATCCATTGTAATTTTAAAGTTCAATATAAAACCGACATTTTCCCCTCGACGACACAGTGATATACATACATCTCGTCTCGTGCCACACTGCCACAGGTATTTCTAAAATATACCATTTAAAACCAAAACTTTTATCACAGTAAGTACATGAATTTCAATTTTATTTATTTACAGGACCACCCAAATTTCTCAAAATGAAAATTTTATGGATGTTCATTATGTATCTCGCAATCTGCGATCCCACTGATGCCATTCCATTGCAAAAGTTAGAAACTATGGGGTTTCAAGCCGTCGTTTGTGAAATCCCTTATATAAATAAAATAATTAATATGATTATGACACTTTTTCATAAGAAAGCATTCTGTCGCCCCCTGGCTGAAGAAGTCGTCAGTGATGTCGAAGAAGTCGTGGAAACCGGGATAAAAGATGTTGAAAACAGTTTTCTTCACATAGACGAAAAACCCAAGCAAAGCGGCGCTCATACAGGCGAAACTAAATCCGAAAAACCCAAGCAAATTAGTGGCCATGGTACTGGTAGTGGTGGCGGCGGATATTTTATGGGTTTAGGACCCCTCAAAAATGGTCAGTCAAAAAATAAAACGCACACCAACTCTAATATGTTTGGAAGTCTAACAGACTTAGCAAATAATGCAATAAAATCGTTTGGAAATACATTTAAAGACCTTACGAAAGGCTTTGGGAATGAAAAGACTGTAAAGAAAACTTCATCTGCGCATCACCACGCCACTACTGAGAGTACAGCTCAAAAAGAAGAAACAGAAAATTCGTCTCCAGCTGAAGAATCAGAAACTGGAGAATCTGTAACAGAAAGTTCGGCTCCAGATGAAGAATCAAAAACCGAAAGTTCGGCTCCAGCTGAAGAATCGGAAACTGAAAGTTCGTCTCAAGATAAAAAAACTGAAACCGAAAGTACAGCTAAGAGTGGCGATGGCGATGAAGAAAAAACAGAGGCTACGACACAAAAAGAAGGCTTTTTGGGAGACATCATGAAAGATGTAGAAGAAGGAATCGACGCTGTTGGTCATGCAATTGGTTAAAAATATTTCCAAAATATTTGAAATTATATCTATGTAGACGCACCAAATAATACATTAAAAAAATATATTTTATCAAAAAAATTTCAATTTATCCTCATTAATTGCTCCATACCTTTTTCCTGGGAATTCCTAGCTATTGCTCACAACAGTCGCAGGACGGATTTACCCATTTATTTATTCAATTCATTCATGTCGAGTGGAAAGGAAGTGAAACTAAAGAAATATTGCAATTAGTTTATAAATGGCTTATAAGATCGGGGAGTAAAAAAATTTTCACGCCATCAAATGTGATCTTTACAATTGTTGTTGGAACCTTTCCATATTTTTCTGTTTGAATGAAAAAAAAAATGTCGATTTTAAAGCAGCTGGAGATTTGTGTTCTCTGGCCGATAGGAGAACTGACAAGGTCTTTGGGGTTGGTTTTATGACAGACACATTCAATGTTCAAGGAAAAAATTCTTTGGTAAATGGAAAATGGCTTTACCCACAATCCACTACTACAGAGATTTTATTTCGGGGAAGTGTTGGATTGAGAAATGAATTTTTTCAGCCTGTAAAATATCATCGCTGAAATATTTCTCTCCCTCAATTTGTCGCAACTCTGACGGGAAAATGTTGGCATGTTCACAAAATGGATACGTCTATAAAGTGATACGTGTTTATGTTGTTCGAGTGACGATTCCGAGTCGTCTTTGAGCGTAACAAAAGTTAAAGTTATACAGTAAAACTTCATTTGGTCTTTCTAAGCAATCTTTTGTCATTTTTAACTCAATAAAAAAATGGGATTTTGCTTCTTCAGTTGAAGAACACAACAAGCAACAACAAAAAAACTTTGCTTGTGGGCTGACCTGCAATCGGTAGATGAAGTAATAGTAGTACAGTATACTCAGCATGAAACATCACAAAAAGCATTAGATGATTTTTTTTTTTTTTTTTTCATTTATTTTTTTTTTTTTTTTTTTGGGGATTGTATTGTCTCGCTTATGGATTTTTTTGAGCAAGGTTTCTGAAGCTTTATTTCCCCATGCACCTAAAGTTAGACATTTTTCATCAGAGCACGTGGTTTTCCTTGTTTTTTGTTTATCACCACTCACCGCCATCAATCATCATGAAAACTTTTCCTTATAAAATCGTGTTTTAGTACAAAAAAAATTAATTTTTTTGTTTAGTTTTTGGTTATATTACTTTCCTGTTATCAAAATATTAAAGTATATAAACCCCTTAGTTACAGCTTCAAGGTCAATCCTATTGTAAACTCACATTGGTGACCAACTGAGCAACATAAACGTTCAATTAATTCAGGACAACAACTTCAATGAGATGTCTGCCATTTACGCTTGCGATCTTGAAATTTAAGATCTGACTTATAAATTCAACGTTTCAAACTGTGAAAATGTCTTTAAGTAGTGGTAATCATTAATTAGTGTTTTTGTTTATCTATTAATTTCACATTCCTGTTTGAATTGCGCCATTTTCCTGCATTACGTACCTCATTTTATCTCAATATTTAATATCAAATCACGACCTTATTTATATAATTATATATGGTATATTGCTGCCATATCATTTAATTAGTGCAATCATTTCATAGATATTTTTTAAATTATCACTCATGGTATCCGTTGACATTAAGCTGCTGGAAATACACCATATCCTGGAAAGTTTTTTTTTCTTCTCGACACAATAAAATAAAGCAGCACCAAAACATTCAAACTCTTTAAAGACCACCAAAAAAAAATATTCTTACCGAAATTGAAAATTTATTTCAAAATTGTCTGGCATCAAATTCATATTTTTCTCACAATAAATAAAATAGAAGAGCCCAACATAAACCGAATCGAGGACAGCAAATATATGCAAATTTGACCCAAATAGAGAAAAAGAAGCTCGTAGACTTCCAACTATTTCATTTGGCAAACTCAAAATTCATTTCCTTCTATTTTATATTCTTTAAATTACAATTTACAACCGTAGCGAGAATTAAATAAAATAATACATCATAAACTCAATTAATTACGCACACCCATAATACTTTATCTCGAGCAAAAGCCAAATTGAATCTCTTTTCTCTTACTCCCTGGCAGAGAAATGATAAAAAGTTATCGTTTTTCCACAGGCTTGTTGACTCAACAAAATGTTGCCAACATAAATCTGTGAGTAGCAGTATTCATGTAACAAACATGTGATGCTGCAACAGACGTATTGTGAATCAATACCTCGAATATGAGTTTGAAGGGCAAAGAAATATTGTGCAAGTTAGAGAATTCCAACTTCTTCATCACATTGGCACTCGTCACACATTCTTCTTGCACTCCCCGAGTTTCCAATGGCAAGAAAGAAAGACGATAACAACCTCAGGGAAGAAGAAAAAGCCCCTACCGTCAGTGAATGATAAATAGCACGACTAAAATGGCCCGAATTCACTGAGAAAGAAGGATGAAGACGATAAAGGATTCTCTGGTGGGTCAAGATCATTTCGCAGGATATAGCACTGCTAGAAATACGCACTGATAGCCTTGATCATTCAATTTGCTCATTTCTTTAAATTTTTTAACCCATGATTTAAAAAAAAAATGTTTTTTGGGTTCATCACAAAGGAAAATCTTTATCGCATTTTGGTTTTTTGAAAAAAAAAAGTTGCCATTCGTCGATGACAAAGTACCGACACTTAAAAACCTATTACCATAAATTGAATTAAATAAAACCCTTGGCCATTTCTTGTAATGTAGATTTTTTTTTATTTTGGGTTAACTCTTTGGCGCTTTTAACATACTCTGCGGCACGCACCGCCTAACGTCGCAACCCGGAATTAGAGATAGGAGATTGTGTGTGTGCAGTTGCATTGCACTTGTGCTGTGGGAGGTACGATGAGCTGCTCTCTTCATGCGTTGTATTCAGGATTACGGTGTAATTGAACCTGATTTGTCGCATACACGACATTTGTATTTAAATGATAATGTTTAGATGTAGTATGTTTTGGTTGACTACGTGTTGTTTCCTTACTTTCTGTTTGTTATTGAACTTGTCTGCGTTTCACGCGTCTGATGTGGAATCTTCGAATTCAGGTAAAAGAAAACTTTTACTCGTATTTTATATTTATAAAAAATTTTCTTTATGGTGATGAGGAAGTGTATTTTTTGTTTACGTATAACTTTTTTTCTGTTTTTGTAAATAATTATTCATGTGTGGTTGAAAATTGTATCAGGAATCAATTTAAGTGTAGTAGAGTTGATTCTTTCTCCTTTCAATCAGGGTGACAATGAAAGTAGATCAAAGATTAGTTAAATTAGTTCCCCTCAGAATGTGTGCCCTTGGTGTTTATCTTGTAGTTTAAATATGAATGGAACAAAGTGGAATGCTCCCTAGATTGCGGTGTACGATGTTTACAATTCTTTTAATTATTCTTAAATATTTTATTGGATTTGTTTTCCCGTGTATATAAATTCTGTGTTTCCTAAGCATTAATTGATTCACAAATTAGGAAAAAGAAATTTGCAACATTCAGAAAATTAAATTGCTTTTTATGTAAATTCTTACGTGACTTAATACTTTTTTTCCATTCAATATCAGTGCGACTGCGAAAAGTGATCATTCCGAACATATTAGTTTCTTAATTTGCGCATCTATTAAAAAAAAACAGTTTTTTCCCTCCTAAATCCTTTCCCATTTAGAAAAAATCTAATGACATATATCCAATGACGGCATAAATGCATAATAATAAGAAGTTAAAAAGACATTTAAATGAATTTCCATTTCTTGGGGTTTTGCGAATAAAAATTGGATTAGTCGAGTTCATGCGCTTCTCGGTAATTGCATTTATTTTGCATGATATAATTAGTGGAAAAGTGATGTATAAAGTTTTGATTAACATTGCCACGTCACTTCAGCCATCATACCACAGTAAGTTTGCTAAACCAAACCACGCCGAAAGAATAGAAATCTGATTGGATTTCAGTTCCGCGCTTTACAGGAAAGTAAAACCGCAAATCATACCACGTACGATTTAAAATTTGACCATCCCTTCCGGAGCTACACGCTTGAACTCTCGTAACTTTTCACTCAGTATTTACAAAAGCGACGAAGTAGTCTAAGTGTATTTAATCAAGTCAGTACTCAGACTTACCCTCAGTAACCAAAACTATCAGCCAAATTAATGATGTCCGGTTCATGTGGTCCCTTCGCGAGCATTCGTCTGAAAATGCGACTAACAGTACATTGCTCTTAACCCACCATAATTATTCAGGCGATCCTTCCAAAATAAGTACCATGTTGTTTTCCCACATCACAACTTGGCGGCAGCAGACTCATTTTCAAAAGCCCGTCTTCGAATCGAACTCACTCACCATGTTCTCATCGTTCTGTGAGTAAAATTTCTCGCCAATCGCATTTGCAAATTTTATTTGATTCCTTATCGATGCGCGTATGTTTAAAAGAATTGGACGCACACAATTCCGACCGAATCCCGTTCGCCCAGATGTGATACGATGGTTTTATCACTAAATAATCAATAAGTAAAGAAATGTATGGAATCAATTCCTCGTGGCTTTAAACCAAAGCCTCTAGGTTTCATTTCCGAAAGAAACAAACCATCTGCCTCTTCGTCTTCTTTCTCCCTTCTCTTAAAACCCACCCAAAAAAATAAAAATAAAAACTAAACCAAAAACAAAAAAAACTAAAAAAAATAATAACAGAGTATTTATTTTTTGCTGCTATCAAAAGACTTATGAGACAAAACTTTTGTATTAGTAGTTTTGCTTGTTATAATATAAATCACTTTAGTTCTGTTTTCAATGCTCCAAATTACAAAGTAGTAAAACATGGAGCTTAAACCTTTGGATTCTAGTACAGCCGGTGAACTATTGATTAGCACACACAAGGAATTTCCCTTCAATTTTGTTGTGATATGTTAATTTCACGGTGCACGCCGTAAATCAACTTTCTCTCAAGAAGTGGTGGATTGGATATTTACAAAGAACAATTTCATGTCATAATAACGTAAATAACTTCATTTAGGAGCGAGTCTTGTCGTTTTGACGTTACGCAGAGCTGAATAGAAGGAAGCCCACAGATAAGAGCACTGAGGGACGCACCAAAGTTATCTGGATACAACCTGCTCTCTGACCTAATACCGCCATCAAATTTTTTTTTCTTTTCTCTTTTAAATTATGTACACATTTGCTTTATCTAAAACGTCAAGAAAAGAAATTGCTTTTCATTCATATCAACGGTGTCTCATCAATTGACATTTCTTAAAATAATTGACAGGCGGAGTGAAAAATAAGATCCGGTTTCCAACACGTGTATAATCAATAATTATGAATAGTAAATGATTTTAACTAAAATTTTACTGACATATTGCTAATCGGGTTATACCAAACGTTTACTAAATGTTGTTTTGTTGTGCATTATTGATCACAAGTTTGCTATTTCTCAATTTGTTTCACAATAAGCTGATAAGAAGCTTATGATATTTTATTTTACAAAATTTAAAAAAAAATTTTTTTTTGATGGATTGTATAGTTAAACTTATTTCGTCGAGAGAAAACTATTTCAAAATCATCACCCCATTATGTTCCTATGGGAGATAAGCTTAACTTGTTTTTTAACAATGCTCAGCAGCAAAGCTCACGGGCCACGTACAGCAAACCATTTGCAAGGTTCTAGTAATGATTTTTAATACTGTAATTAAAACGTCGTTAAGTTTAAGTAGACTAGTAAAAGAAACGTAATAGTTCACATTAAAGTTTACTATCGTTCAAAGCAAGTAATTTGTAACTTTTTTTTGCACGTTATTTAGTTTATTGACAGAAAATTGTTTTGATGAAAAATTGTTGATTAAAAAAACTTTCATCGATATTTTCTTTTAAGGCATTTTGCGATTGGAGGATTTCCCCGTAAAGATGTGAGAACTGAGAAATTTTTAAAAAGATTTTTTTTTCTCTCAATTTTTCAATATTCTTTTTAACGATTTTTTTTTTATATTTTATTGTTATCACTATAAGTCGCCAATCTTCAATTTCCAGCGGTCCAATGTTGTTAGTCAGGTGTGTCTTTTCTAATTAGGATTTTACTGCGTGCCATGAAAAAGACGTTTATTGGACTTTTGAGATTTCAACCCTGCACACTTTGTACCAGTTTTAAGTTTACTTTATCATTAAAATGAAACAGTAAAGCATTAAAGCGACATGTTGCTTTTGAACTGTTTTTTTTAAAAAAAATGCTTTCCTGCATTGCTTTGAAAGTAAAGCAAGGAAATGTGCTTTGCTGCCTTGCTTTGTTGTATAGTAAGTAAAGCAGAGAAGCAGCTGCAATCCAGTTCCAACACGTCATCCCGATTAATCATTGATTACTGTAATTAGAAAAATAATTTAATAAAAACCATCCTCCAATCTCGGCTAAGTGAACCTGATATTACTAGACGATTTTAATGTAAAAGCAGTCTTGAAAATGACAAATTTCCTAAGTAAACGCCACTTTAAATTAAGTTAACTTTGCTTTTTAAACCTTTATTAAGCATAACTTTGGAAAATTCATCATTTTTTATTACGACCCCCACGTTTATCACTTAAAAAAACTTTATCGTACTTACATGGTCGTGGGCAGTGGTCACACACCTTTTTTATCCAATTTGACGCAACATCTTGAGCCCATTAATTCCTATCAGCACCACACTAATATTAAATCTGCTGTATAAATATATATTTTTGACTGCTGGGCCAGCAGTGTATCGGTCAAGCTCACCAGTGTCCCGTGCCCTATGGTCCGAGTCACATTCCGTTTAATAGGAAGCACTGGGTCTTCTTGCCAGTTAGTGAGGTCTTAACGATTGACCATTAAACCTTCCTTAATATAGAGCACGGTGACAAAATGGTTGGTTGGAGAATTGATTTCCGTTACAGTTATTTTTATTTTCTTCTCAATAGGCTATAGAAACTCAAGACGTGTGCGCTTTACACATCCTGTGTAACCACACATACATATAGCCCCATCACTGGCCTTAATACTATATTAATTGGCTATGTGATCGATCTATTAAGCAAATTCGTGACAAAATCCATTAAATTTACATTTTTTCACTTAATTTCAAAGAAATGACGTGCAATTGTTTTTTTTTTATCGGGCTTTTGAGTAAAAAAAAATTGTTCTTTCCGTGTTGTTTTATGCAAAATAATCGAACATTCAAATCCACAGCCAATACTTTGTGCAGTACTTGTGTACAAATGGAATAAAAGCTGCTAATGTTGAATTACGTACTTTGCTAAATCGTTTTTTTTCTATTTTTTAAGTCTGCTAACAGCTTCTTTATCCAGCTCCTGCACATACACATCTCCACCTCCATGCACCCACACAATGACGACAACCACTCAGTTCCCACACATTCAGACATAGCTTCATACAGGAGAGAGAAAAAAAAACCCTCTTAACACACCGCTTTTCATCCTCATTCCTCACCCAATAACAAAAACGCCAAGTTTTTCCCATCGAAAATCTTAATACCGTACTCCAAGAGCCAGTTGTAAAAAAAAAAAAATCTTCCATTGACTGAAAAGTTTTATAGACTGTTGGTCATGTAAAATTTAAGATTGGACGCCTAGACAGAAACTTCCTGTGTGTTGGCATGCATATTTTATGCAAACCGTGCTTTTTTTAAACGCAATTTATAGGAATAATCCGAAGCCAACAAACTCATGTGTAACGGGTTATATCTTGGAAATTCTTTATGTAGATAAAACCCTTTCACTCTGTAAATAAATTATGGTTAGGAAATGAGGTTCCGCTTGATGATATTGGCCCAGATTAGGCTTCTCCGTCGTCTACTGTTTGTCGTTACTCATATTAAATGTTTCCTCGTTTTTTTATTTCTTTTTATCAATGTGCCTTATCAAGTAGCAAATTAAAGCATTGAAGTTCAAAAATATTTTCCTTTCAAAGTAGAGGGTCAATGGACCTTTTATTACAGAGCAGAAGAAGAAGTCTCTCTCCCTCATAAAATCACTAAATCTCGCCAAAGCTTTTTTTAACTGAAGACAGCTCAAAGAAAAGTGCTCACAATAGTGTTTTACTCGGTTGCACCACAATCACTGAAGCAAACTGTATCTTGCGTAAAACGCTTCTATTACGTATACTTTATCAACTGATTTCTTTTTCTCATTAATTTGAAAAGAAGAAGAAAGATTGTGAAATGCTTAGAAGTTTGAAAACAAAGTTTTATCTATGTTGTATCTCTTAACTAAAATACGTCTATTGAGATAAAAGATGTAAAATTTCCCTCGCTGAACAGCAACAAATTTGTGTATAAAGTACTGTTGCTGACATAAGAGACTTTGTTGGAGGGCAATTTTATCGCTTTATACTTATATTTTATAATTTAAAAGTTGTTAAATCAATTTAGGGCTTTATAAGTCGAGAATTCCTCTTACCGTAAATCTTCTAATAGTGCACCCACGCATTATTTGCAGAATTAAATTTATTAGAGACCCGCATATTAATCGATCGCAACAAAAAATTAAATTCCATCCAGTCATTACCCAATTGTGAATTCACAACTGTGGCTTCTGCTCCAGGAAGTCGGATTCATTTTTCCAAATGTGAATTATAATTTTACGCCAGTCCAAACATTGTCGTTTGCATCCCCGAATCGTACAAGTGTGATTACAAAATTTTTTAAATGCAGCTTCTTCAGATTTTTCTCTCATAAATTCAAAAACTTGCGAATTTGCGACAAGCCATGTCGAGTTGAAGTTTAGGGCAAGTCCCGAATTACCCAAAAGTCACTCTTAATAGAGACCCGCGCACTAATTACCAAAATCGAATTTACCCCCGCAGTTAAACAGAAACCGGCGCACAATTAGGGATTTACGATATAAATAAAAATCATAAGGCCAGTAAAAGGCACGCAATTTATGTTGTCGGCAGGTATAAAAGAATTTTAAGAGTATAAATGCAAAGGACCGCATAGTTATAAACTTAACTTTGAGTTTATGAATTTATAAATTATTCTCAAAAACTTTGTTTTAAATAAACTTTGACCTGCAACACTGCCAAAACCTCTACAAACAAATTGGGTCAAGTAATAGAAAAATCCAGTGATTTTTAAGATTGGGAAACCAAAAAAAAATAAAGTGAGCAAAAAAAAGTGTTGAAAATGAGCCAAAGCTGCACAGCTGTATAACATCCGTAATTTGTCAGCTGGAAAAAGAAATTTATAACGAGTTTACAAGGTGATTACATAAAACTTTCTCGACTTTGTTGTTAATGTACGTATATATTTGGCGGATGATGTCGTAAAAGCAATACAGTATTTTAGCCCATATAGGAAAACAAACGTTGTAAGTTTGGTGCCATAAAGCCCAACATGACGACCCTGATCTGGCCCCTTGGACCAAATAAAAACGGAAACTACTCATGTGGTGTTTGGATTCAATTCCCTAAAGGCTGACCTAAAGAAAGAGAGGTGGCGGCGGGGGGGAAACTAGACACCAAGAGACAAGGATGAAGTGAGAAAAGCAGAAAAGATTATCAGTAGCCCTATTAGTTCCATCAACAGGAAGCCTCTTAGTGATGTACTGACGAGAGAAGTAGCAGAGAAGCAACGAGATGAATGTTTTCGCTCTTCTTACTTACAGTTCATGTTAAAAAGATATTTTGGAAATAAAATCTTAGATTAAAAAATTCTCGTCTTGTTTACATTAAAAATGAGCCTGATTATGGATTCTGTTTTAAGTGTACATTAATCTATTTTTAACTAAGAATCTACAAGTAGTTTAATGAAGTCAATGCGTAGATTAAGTTTGGGAAAAAAATTAACGTGTTTACTCGTGTTTATTTAGATTTTCTTTGTCGGTAATTCAAAAATAGTTCCATTTCGTTATGTAATTGGTTTTTATTTGCTTGGGATTTATATGAAAAACGTTGAAAATTGCCATTACTTAACCTATGGGTGTTATGATGATAAATACCTCCCACTTAAGCCCCGAATTGCTTTTATTTCAACAATTTTTTTTTCAAAACTCTTTTTCCGGATCATTGTCTACGGAAGATTGATATGGACAATTTCTAACGACAAGAAATTCAATTTTATTTCACACTTTTTCAACAACAACATCAAGAGAATTATTTCTAATGGCTTGCGAGGTAACAGCATCGATTTTCGCTATGGGTGAAGAAAAAAAAAGTGTTTGTGTTTTGAAAAAAAAACGGATGAAATTACTCTTATACTAGTTTTGGAATTTTGGTATTTAAAAAATTCAAAGAATTGCAGTTCCAGTGTTTTAAATTTTTTTTTTACAAGGAATACATTTGCTTAAATCTCGAAACCAACGACAAGCAAAAAAGAAATTTGAACTCATCACCTGACTTGACTCCTTCCTTAGCGAATCAATACTTTAAAAGGTTCAATCACATTAACAAAATCCTCTTTTCTTGCACAGTAGTAATCATCTGTCTTCTCAATAGGTACAATCAATTATTCAAGCTTCACCTCCCCTTTTGTCACGTAAATATTTGCTTAAACTACATGTATTTTTCTGTTTAAAGTTTTAAAAAATTGAAAGCATTATCGGCAAAGAAAAATCGCTGATTAGGGAACTTTGTTGACTCAAGTCAAGGGCTTCTCTTAAGAGTTAGATGTTGAACTTTTCGAGCATACAAAAAGGAAAGGGCAAATTTGTGAAATTGCTATTGCAATTTGCATATTCTAATATTCCAATTTTGAAATTTTCAAAATCATCATTGGCATAATGATGTTCTCGGTTTGAATACGTACTCTGTACATAGTGGAGAATATATGCGGTTACCTCATAAGACCGTCAGCTTTAGTTTTTAAGCAAACAACTCTCGGTTGGAATCAAAAGTAATTTGATAGGTTCGGTCTGGGGGTGAAAGAAATCACAACAGACAGCAGAGAAGTGAAAATAGCATGCATTTTATAAATTGGAAACTTTCTCCCTTTGATTATAAAGAGTGTAGTGTGTGAGTGTGTGCTTGTTTTCATTTAGCTTAATTTTAATTGGGGGTATTAAGGACTTAGGTTTGAATGCATCATTGATTGTAAAATTAAATGATGTTTGGATAATTTAACACAAAAGTTACAACTCTGGCAAAGCCATTGCTCCAAATACAAGTACAGTACGTACCTAACGAGTGATGGAATGCAAGAAATTGCGACGTTCCTGTTGAAAAAAAAACTCAACAAAATTCCTCTAATACCACCGTAGCAATGAAATGTAGTAAAAACATGTTATCGTCTACAATTTGTTAATTTAAAAACTCGAATGATAAACATGTCTGCATAAACCGAAAAAGGAAAAGAAAAAAAAGAATGGGATTTTTCAATGTCAGAATAGCAATTTTAGCAGTTCGCTGGAAGGGGTTTTTAAGCCTATTCGAGTCTTACGCATGGATACTTTAATGCATCTTATAAAAACTTGTGTCAAGTTTTAAATTGCTTTAAATTTTTCGAATGTTTTATGGATGCAATACTAAAAAGAAACAAGTTTTGAAAAATTGCCTTATAAGGAGCGTTATCTGTCTAAAATAAATAAAACATAAAAACCTTAAAACAAAATTATCAGAAAAATGTAAATAAAATTCATACATATTTCATTTCTGTCGTAAAATAAAAGGTGTTGAGTTCTAATTAAAGATATGGTAACGAACGATATTTGAACCCCGGTACCATATTTTGTGATGTAACAAGTAAGAAATGTTTGACCGCGAGGTTATTCCAAAAAACATTAAGGAAAGGAGAAATTCTCGAGAGATGTTTTATCAGGAAAAAGAACGCATTACACTGTTGAGAAATTTTATTCCCTTAGCAATCATTAAGGAGAAGACTAGATCTTTCTTCCCACTGCTTAATGAGTAAGGAAGACTGTCCACTATGACCAGCGAATGGTGTTTATGCGATAAGGTTACGTAACGCTTTGGTAATTGAGATAAAGTTTTCGAATAAGGAAGTGCTTGTATCATTGTACGGTGAACCCAACGAGAAAATAAACAGGAGAGAGCGATCCATTTAGTGCATTAAGTAAGCCAGATCAAAAGCTATCTCCAATTTTCAGCACACAACAGGAAATTGTATTTTTGGTTATCAATTAGAATTGCTAATTGCTTTTATATATCACGCGAGAGCAACGGAAGTGGGTTACAATCAGTTCTTGACTGCGCAGAAATTGTTTCTAAATGCCGTATTGTTTTCTTGACGACGAAGGGATATAAGTTTTTTGATTGGTTTCGTTCGAAGATACTAATAAACCGAAAGGAAATTAATACGTATTGCAAAGTTTTTAAATTTCCGATCTCAGTTATTAAACTTCATTGTCATCTGTGAGTGGCATGCAGTAAACCACTTCGGGGAATTGCATAGATTATGATTATGACATGATGTTTTTGAAGTTTGCCTTATCTTACGGATTTTCTATAACTTTTTATGGCTTTGCGGGTTAAAATGTCACGAAAGCACTGGGATTGGTTGGTCTTGTCACAAAGGTGGAAGGCCGAATGAGTCATTTTTGTGACGATAGGAGTTCCCATCCCTTCAGGAGTTACTGTATACTGCGTAAGCGAAAAGTATGTAAACAAGTAAAGAGACAACGTGGAACGTCAATTTTTTTGTTGTTGAAGTATAGGAAGGGTGATTAAATTTTGCTATTAACTTCAAAGGTCATAAAATGTCGAGTCTCGATAGCAAAAACCTTAAACCCACACAATTCTGATACCACAACAGGACAAAGTCCATAAACCCTCCGGGTTGGGATCCAGGGACATCTCGGAGCAACAGCAACTGTAAAAACAAAAGAAGAAAAGGAAGAAGAAAGGAAGCCTGATGGCAAGAGGAGGCCAAAAGGGCACCGAGTGGGCAAGAACTAAAGTAAAGTGTAGGAAAATCCCGGATCCAAAAATCCGATAGAAAGTACTGTAGTAAGCACAAGAGTTCTTGTTCGATACCAGATACGAGTCACGGAGACTCGAGGGCAACCATCACGAACCGGCGTGGCACAGATAGATTCGTTCCATCCTACTAAACACCCTTTGCTAATAAGATTTGAAATACGAATTTTCGCGTGAATAACTAAAGACTTCACCAACTTTAATTTTACTTTAAGTATATATTAACCAAAGTAATGCCATCGTTATGGAACTGGGAGTAATTGCAGCCAATTTGTTTACTTTGCTCGAGTCTGCAGTGGTTGGTTGCAATGAAAATGTTAACATTAACTTTTTATAGTCGTAACCTACAATAAGCAACGGGTGTATAATGTAAACACAGTAATTGGGTGATGTCCACATGCGTAACAGCATTTTTCTTTGCAACAATTTGACCTGACAGCCAGAGGAATGTAAAATATCATTCATAAATCATCAGGACGTAAACAAATTTGATGTTTGTGTGTTGCCACAGAGGATTAAAGTTGATATTTGATTTTTAATTCAAATAAATAAATAAAAAACTGTCAAATAAATTTTTTATAAGGGATTAACATTGACATTAATGTTTATTTAAAAATTATTTTCTTTATTAAAAGCCACAAATTAAAAAAGAATGAATATTAATCCGAATAATACAAAAGTGAATGTAGATAATATTTGTCTAGCGTGGCCTGACATTTCATTGATCGAAACACCGCAATTTATACGACAGAAAATTTGAATGGAGGGGGCAAAAAAATGCGGTGTCAGAGTTAAAGCTGGTTGGGGATATGGGTGGAATAAATATTGAAATTTTTTATTCACTTGTTTTAAATCACATCAACAACAACAACGAAGGGGATAAATTTGTCAGCTGTCAAATACCATCTCCAGAAGTGCCAATTTGAAAGAAAATTCGAATATTTTAAATCATTAAAATCAATAAACAAAAAAAAAGGAATCGTCAGATCTAGATGAATATTTATTGCTCTTAAAGATTTCTAATGAACCATTTATTTTGAAATTTAGCTTTGATTTTTTTTCCTAAAAATTTATTAGAAATTGCCCTTAATTTTTAATATCTCCCTCATTACGTTTTAGGAAACTCGTAATATCGCTTCGCACACGGAGGAACGGGTTTCCCTTTCATGTTCGCTTCACTGCACAGTTATTCTGTAAAGTTGATTTTTTTTTCTCCCTTTCTTTTTTTTTCCAGACTGCTTTTCTTATAATTTTATGCTTCTTATCGCTTTCTGAGAAGATAGTAGCTTAACAAAGAATTATTTCTATCAGTTCCTTTCTTTTTAAAAAAAAAAAAAACTTGATTATTTAAAATTTACATAAAACCGTGCTTGCAGGCGCTAGTTTAGTCAAAATTACTTTTCTCATTTGCAGGAAATGTTTATTAGTATATTTGGTAATTTTCCTTGTTTATTTCGGTAAAGAAATATACACACCAAAAGCACTGTATGGAGAGTGAGTTTGGTTATAAAAAAAATATTGATTTTTAGTATCCAGTTCCAGATTTAGCATTTGTGTACACCCAAACTGAAGTCAATTTTCAACCCCTGAATGAACTTAAATTCAGTCAAAAAGTTCATCATATTCATACGTATAAAATTTTTCTTTTATGATCTTAATTAATTACCATAATCATTAATCATTAAACTTAAATTTAGCTATGCAGAGAAAGCTTCAGGTTTCTTCTACTTTCATTATTAAATTTTGTTTGTATCAAATACAATGAAAGAATTTTACAGTATTCAACATTCCCTCTTAAAATAATTTCTACTTTTCTAACATCATTCCTAACGATATCAAACACTTAGTTAATTTGATGATGTTACACTTATTTCTTCTGTTGAAATAAATTGATAAAGTTCTGCCTCGCATCTTGATCTTTCAAAAATGTGATTTTCTCATGAAGTTTTTAATCAAATTATTCTAAACAAATTTTAACTAAAAATAATCATACAATTTCCTCACACTCACAAAAAAATTTCTTATGACCCATATCAAAACTTTGTCGCTTTCATATTTACGACTCTTTAGAAATGAGATGGCAAAAAAAAATCCAAATTTTTCTCTAAAATTCAACCCATTTATTTCTTTTCTCAACCACAGCCATAAAAAATACCATTCAGCACTAAACTTTTTTTTTGTTGGGTATACCTAATACAAATGGAAATGGACTCAAGACCTTGCATGGTTTCAAATCATAGTTCTTATTTTACTGCTTTTTTTTTCCTCCCCACACTCGAAGACACACGTCTCGAAGAAAAATCCTGAGAATTATGCTTAGTAATGATAATGTCTAAAGCCTGTGATAGCAGCAAAAAGAATTGTCATTGCCTACATTTTTTTTCTTGCTCAAGCATAAAACTAATGGAAAATGTCCTCGAGCAGTATTGCAACATTAGTCTAGTGTGGGATATTTTTTTCTTTTTCTTTTATATAAATCTACCAAACGCTATTGAAAATCAATCGTGCAGACTGTTGTTTACTACACCAAACCTTGTTTTTTTATGAGCGGTTTTATTGCTTATTGTATAAAGCTCGGGGTTCTTCTCGCCGGATGTGTGGAAATAAGAGAAGGAAATTTGGCAAAGAAAAATTTTTAATTCATAAAAGTTTTGATAGATTTCTGTTTTTTCCTACCCCAGCAAAAAAATCTTTGCAAAGTTGTTGCACTTTAGACCAATGTGTCGTCACAAATCTAAATTTTACAAAATTTTGGTAAAAGAAATTAAATTTTGCAAAATTTCTGCAAAAAAAAATTTGTAAAATATTTGCAAAACGACTGAAATTTGACAGAAATATACAAAAATTTTACAAAATATTTTAGCTGGGACACAAGAAATCCAACTGGATTTGTTTGGAATTTCGGTTAAACCATCAAAGTTCAACATCTACACGTCGCAGCAATTTCACGTGTTGTTTACCCCCTTATACTCTATATAAATTCAACTCCATCGCAGCAATGAGGATTGATTTTCATGTGGTTAACAGTTTGATTATACAGATATACCACAAAATAAATTTTCCCTCATTTGTAAGCACTTATGTACCGAACCAGAGTTTTAAATAACCAGAAGGCATTTATTTGACGGCTGTTTGACCAACCGAAAATCATTTAAACCCTTATTGTACGTTTTACAAATACAAATAGGCCGATTACGGATTTTCTTTTCCATTTAGATTTAGAATTGAAACTGGTTTCATGCTTGCTTAGTATACCATTCCCAGAACGGACATTACTACAACAACAGTGGTGGATCGATGTTCACCTTTTCTACGCAGCAGCTGCAACACCCAAAGATTAGCCTCGTATTGTTAATAACTCTCGTACAAATTAAGATTTAGTGATATTACACAATCGCAGAAGAGTCGTGACAACATTGCTGACCTACTTTTGCAATTAAAGGAATTGTTTAAATGTGTATCAAAGTTTTTGAAACGATTTTGTTCCGTGTAAACAACACTATTAAAAATCATCAATTCTCGGGACATTAGCCTTTGTGCTTGAATAGAGAAATTTTTATTGGACGTCCATTATGATGTTTGCTTATAAATAAGTGAGAGGGAGAGATGAGAGCCGCTATTATTTTACGACGTTATTTACCAGCCTAAAGCAATAACTGTCCATTGCATTCATATTATAAACCAGATTTGAGTTGTTATGATTCATAAAAAGAGCTAAAAATCAGTTTTAATAAAATCGAGTTTAGTAGTTTGCAGCCAATAAACCCACAAACAATCTATAGTTTATTTGGTATAGGAGAATCCATAAAAGTATTAAGCTTAAGGGTAATAAATTAAACGGAAAGGTCAAATGACCTTTCACTTATTTAGCTTTTTACGAGTATTTAATAATAAATATTAAATTAAAAGAAAAAAACTAGTGATGTAAGCACTCCATCGAGTTACACAGTACATGATAAAAATATGAAATGTGCAGAAAATCACATTTTTATTGAAATTTTCAGTTCATTCCGAGATCGGCAACTTTTTTTTTCTACTTTCGTGTTTTCCCAAGAGTTGCCCCAACCGCTCGGGCCTTAATAGAATTGTCAGTGTGTTTGTTCTGCTGACTAAGCTTGATTCTGACAGACACTGCTGACAACAGCTTAAAATCACAAAAGTGGATGCAAACAGTTAAGCAATTGAAATTGTAAATTTCGTTATTTACATTGCAAAGTCAAGTTCAATGCTGATTTTTCCCTTGGCTTTTGTAAATCATGTTTTAACCAAAAAAAAAGAGACACATCAACCTTTATTTCCCCCATTGAAGCCATTTGCATCCTTCAGGCGACACAACTACTTATTTAATCAATACCCTAACAAAAGTCATTTAGAACGAACTAATCACATTTGATTTCCATACCAGTCTGTAATATTCCTTACCACTGTTTTACTACACCGACCTATTATAGATTAAAGAAGATTTATTCAATGTCTAATCAAAGTAGAAGCAAAATTTTCACAAACCTAAAATGTAGTCAATCTTCTTTTTGGCACTGACCCAAGAGTTTTCTGCCATTGAGGAACAAGCTGGAATTTTGGATGGCATCAGTTCTCTATTTTATGACCGTCTTGTGAAGTAGAAGTGGCACTTTGCTTAATGGGCCAATTTTTCTTAGTAATAGCAGAACTATTTCCACCTATTTTATAGTTCAACTCGACAGAAAACTGAGGAGAAACTAAGTGAAAATGAATCAAAACAATTTCAAATTCCTTCTATTTCGATTAAAAACAACTTGTTTGCTACAGATTTTACTGGTCTATAACAGACTACAATCCAAAAACAAAAGTTGATGACAAACCCAAAAAAAAAAAAAAAAAACTATATCGATAAATTTGATCTGTTGACACTTTTAAAACACTTCCTTCGACAGCTCTTCGTGACATAATTTGCAATAAATCATTCGATCGTGAGTTGAGAGCATAGTGAAAGATCTTAACTCATTTCATTGAAACTAGGTTACATTTTCTATGGAAATAATAAAAATATAAATTAAAAAAATTTTAAAATACTTGGCATAGTACCGTATTAATACCCTTTGTCGACTAGACGTGAAAGAATCAATGAAAACACAGTTGCAAGCGGCTGCACATTTGACACTCGTGCAGCTCATAATGTAGCAGTAATTAAGAAAGCCAGTGAAGGGATGTAATCAGAAGAAATTGCTTCTAATCTCTTTTTGCAAATTGTTAACTATTTCAAGTAGTCGTTGTGGTTTTCACCGATTTAAAATTTCATCTTCCTTGTAGAATATATGCTTTTGTTTTAATTTAAAACTATTAATGGCAGCTGTTGTTTTATATTAACTATTTTTATGAATGTAACATGTGGGGAAAGTAAATTTCAAATCACTGTAATGTTATATTTGGCGTGACTGATTTATATTTATACCACACCGAATGAAATCTCAAGAAGAAAAAAAATATTAATCAGACAGACGAAAGGCGTGGCCCAAAGCGTGTCCCCAGACTTCATACAAGTAAAGTAATGTTTTCAATGTTTTATTTTGTATATGGTTGATGTTTAATCAAGGAGAAAATATTGTTGAACAAATATTTACCTTCTAGAAACCGTATCCAATATTCACTCATTTTGAATGCCAGTGTTTGAGTATTTACAGGTATCGACAAATTTTTTCTGTGAAAGGCGAGATAGTAAATATTTTAGGCTTTGCGGCCAAGAAACAAACTCGGGGTCATTATATATGTATGTACTTTACTTTACTTACTAAGAAGTAAATCAACTTTCCACATTTTTTCTGTTGTGGATCTATTTGCATATTTGCATATCGCGTTGTTGTATTATGCCCCTGGAAAGCGTCTTGTAGTTTGGCACAAACACATACATACTGTTGGAAATTAAAGAGGTGCGATACTCGAGTTTAGTCTTCAACTTGAGTCGAGAGAGAGAGAGAGCGATTTTTTGGGCATGCAATTCCCATACCAAATGCACAATATTGACCCCAAGACCTAATTGGGCAGATGAAATCATGTGATGTCAAAGAATTTGGTATAGTTTGAAGTTTGTGTGACAGATTTGGAATTAGGTTAAATTAAACTCCCCTATTCTTTTAAAATTGGGATATGGGATATGGGAAAAAGAGAAAGCGATAAAAACGCAAGCTCGCAGGTTGTCATCCCACCTGGAATAGAACAACAAATTTCCCATCAGTTCTGATATAAAAAAAAATACGATGACTATATAACTCGCAGAAAAACATAGCCGAATGTTTTGGACATAGTGGTAACGATTTAAAAGGGCATAAACACTAAGTCCGAGAACTGATTGGCAGTATTTTTGTTGCAGCTGGTTCTGTTTCCCACAGATAATAGCATCCATATTGTTATGTGGGTACTGATGCGTGATTTCGATTGCATCAGCAATCAGCAGTAAGTTACCCATCTCATTCCTAGTCAAATTGCTTGCCCTGCAAGAACAGACGGCAACTTTCACCTGACATGCGGTAATTACTTTTTAATGTGTCATCGAGTAGAAAAGCTTTAAAGACTTAACTCTGATTAGAAGTCAAGTGCGAGACCTCACAAGTTCCACTCGGAATTAGTTCGAAACCCAAAGCTAAAGACAATAAACAAGTTTGCACGATGGTTAAAGTTGTGGTTTGGAGGATGAATCGGATGATGTATTTCCTCAATTTAATAAGGCTCCTCGAGGAGCAATATCTTAATTCTCGAGACGTAGTAATTAATTAGTACAAACAAGCCCGTATTAAGAAAGCTTCTTCAACAGATTAAAAAGATGTTGAAGAGGTTATCTGTTGCTGGCATTAGATGAATTACTTTTTGAAATTATTGTATCTTAACATGACAGTATGTAATGTGGTATGGCATAATAATAGAAGGGAAGTAGTGGAACTCCATCTACGAAAGCCCCGCTGCCTTTCATGACACTTGTAAGCTAACATAAGTTGCAGTTTAGGGAAAGTCCCGAATTACCCACAGAATTAGGGGTCAAGGCGACACTAGCGCCAATTTTCAGCTCGTTTTAGGGTTCCCTATTTGTTGTGTAAGTGGTTAGTTTGTAGATTGTTGTTCACCATCTGGTGATAGCTATCGACTATAGCGTTGTGAAGAGTAGCTATGGTAACATCACGATTTGAATAAACACAATTTAACCGGTTTTCTGATTGTTTATACGTGTGGTTTGGACTTCCCTGCTCAATCCTGATTGATTGCAGAGAAGCCATAGGAATGTTCCCATTCTGATAACATCAAGGATACAACAAATTGGTAGAATAATTTTAAAATGAAGATTTAGAGCTCGAGAAAATGAGTTTCTATGCGCCTTTCCAAAACCGAATTGGTTCTTATCTTTTTTCCTTTTCTTTTAACCCAAGATTTAAGCCTTTTTTGTTTATATTCTATTTCCATAGTTGTTATCATTGTTTATGTTTGTGTGTGATACCTTTGTTAGTGTGTGATTATTCTTGAAGTATCACACGCAGGTATTGTAATTTCCGACTGTCTCATTATTAAATCAGTAGTCCATCCGGAGTTGTGGTTGTGACAACATTTTTTTCTTCTTCTTTACTCACTTCAGCCATGATTGGGATTTGTCTTCCTTCCCAAGGGACTTGAGCTTCAATTCAGTGAGGGTAAAATAAACCTCCTCTCCCTCCTCCATTCCTTTGGAAGTTATTTGGCTCGTTTTTTCCATTTTATTGTGCCAATGATTCCTTCCTTCCATGGCATCATTTTGCGGAATAGTTTCAAATTTCTCACAGATCACTTCTGGTATCTGGTAATCAA
>JAQFZO010000299.1:0-28572 GCA_034695885.1 Geophilus flavus
GAAGATTTTTCGGGACCCAGGGACATAGAGCTCAAAACAGGGACAATCCCGGAAAACCGGGACGCCTGGTCACCCTAATAAATCATAAGTTGGATCAGGAAATAAGCCTCAAAACCAAGCACGAAGTTCAAGCGCAATAAGTACGTAAGCACAAGCGTAAGCGCCCGTGGAACAAATGTACTTTAGCGGTTTCTGTCAAATCGAAGCGAAACCGCTAAAGTACATTTATACCGCGCCGGTTTGCTCCTGGCCTTACATTCTACCTTAATTGTCAAATGAGCAAAAAAAAAATTTAACTTCATGTCTGGAACGATGGTTGAAAACTTGGAATTCTATTTAATATAGGCAGTTATAAAATGTGAGATTTAATGTTTCTGTTAATTCTAATGTATCGTTTTAAATAAGAAATTTTCATGAAATGTACTGTAAGTGATTAATTTTATTGTAATAAAGTTGATGCAAATTGTATTTGAAGCGTCAATTCAATTCTTGAAAACTAAACATTTTAACATGGAATTTTATTAAATTTACATAGGAAAAACTAAATTTTTTCCCTTCCACTAAACACTGACTAAACTATGTATACTATTTCGTAACTCTTCCTGAAGAGATTCTTATTCTTACAAGTTAGACATACCAGAGCACTTGTGGAGAATATTTTGCTAAGATATAAAAAATAAAGTTTTAGTTATTTATCTTATTTATTTTTAGGATAAACAAGATGGATTATTTTAAAAGAAGCTTACGACCAGGAAACGCTAATGGGTATGTTAAATTTAATGCATTTTGAATAAAAATTACAATAAAAGTATAATTTAAAAACGAAACAAACTTTGATTACTAAAGAGGAGAGAAAAAAAAATCTTAAAAAATTATATAGCTTGTAATAGCCAGAGGCTGGAGTCAGTCAGGTCAGGGTCGTAGTCTTCCGTGAAAGTACCTTGAGGACCCCAGGTAAAAATTATCACGCAACTGGGAAACCAAAGTTGCTCACTCTTGACATAAATTCTGCATCGTGTAAAACCCAAATGTTGGCATCTTTATTTCAAAAAAGACGATTTTCTACACTCGCAGATGTCGATCTCAAAGGGTAAAAAGAAATATTCTAACAAAACAAACAATACAAAACAAAAAAAAGCTAAAAACACCAGTAAATTCTTCTTAATATATCTGCTTTTTATTTCTTTTCAGATTTGATCCCTTTCAGATCTTTGAGGTATGTTAGTAAAAATTAAACTTAATAGTTAAAGAAAAATGATTTCTTATTCAGGTCACTCCCGATCCCTGCCACATCCTCAAAATTTCCAATTTGAAAGGACACAACATCACAAAAGGATGGGCACACGATTTACGTGCGTAAGATCACAAATCCTTTAATGCAATACGGTACATTATCTATTAATTGAACTGTATTTTCAGTCGACACCCCCGATCCGTATCTCGTATTTTACGTAAAAACTACACCTCATGGTCACAAACGAACGTCGTACATAAATAATAACATAAATCCAATCTGGCCGGAGACGATCGAATTCGTTTTGGACGATTTTCATTGTAATTTGGGTAACGACGCACGAATTAGCTACGATATTACTTTTGCCGTGAAAAACATTTGCTTGCTTTTCTTAGAAATAACATTGCGAGATGCCAATTACACCATCGATGAAACACTCGGAGTAAAGGAATACGACTTATCCCAACTACAACTCGATCGAGAAAAACACGTTACCATAACCTATGATAACGTAACTATTCTATTACCGTATGTAATACTTGTTAACACATTTTTATTTATTTTTCCCCTTAGAGCTCTCGAGTTTCATTCACGCTTCTTTTAAAATACGAGTGAGTGCACATTTACACGTACAGTGGAGTAATTACAAATATTTAGCTCTCCCCGCACACTTCTGCTGCATTTGCAGAATTAACAAAATCAATATAAATACGGTATGAATTAATTTTAATAAAATTAGGAATAATAAAAATTTTCGAATAATATTAGATTATCATAATCAGTAGAAAAGTTTTCTACTGATCACATGAAACATTCGCTCAATAGTAGTTACGCCACTGTAGTGTTTTGAATTATTTACGAATGATTAATTTGTGATCCGACTTGTTTCCAGTACAAACCCCGATTTAAGATACAGTTTAGCATTGTGCGATCAAGAAAAAGCATTCTTACAAACCCGACAGAAAAAAGTATACGAAGGTTTGCAAAAATTGCTCGGAAAAAATGGCCCTAAAGTATTTGATGAGGTAAACAAGAAAAAAAAATTTCATTTTCCATTTACTAGATTATGGTAAACTGTTTATCTTTTACAGGTACCGGTCATCGGAGTATTGGGATCGGGTGGCGGGTTCAGGGCAATGGTAGCTTTCAGCGGGGTGTTTAAAGCATTATCCGACACGGGATTGCTCGACTGCGTAACTTATACCAGTGGCTTGTCCGGATCATCTTGGTGAGTAGTTCTTGGTGAAAATAACTCATTTCCTATAACTGTTAGATGAGTTATTTCGTTCAGATAATTGGCTTAATACACAGAAATTTTGGTCATCTAATTTAGAAATAAGGAAATAAATTCGAATGTATGCTTGATGCTTCATAAATATTCTTCTATAGCATTGAAGACTCCATCAATGAATTAAAAATGTGAACAGACTGTGTTAGGTAACAGAGGTCACATGGGTAGCAAGGACTAATATGTCTGGGATAATGTAAAACCTTCACGATCTTTCCGGGAATGCATTTTTAGGGCGTTTATTTGCTCTCGAAGGTCTAAAACATGTTTTATGTATGACTCGTTCTCAGAAATGACCAAATTCTACTGTACATTACTTTCACACGAAGTGAGAAATGTGTAATTCACTGAATCTTATTTATCATCAGGTATCTTTCCACTTTGTATTCTCATTCCGACTTCCCATCAAAGTCACCTGGCGAGTTACAAGACGAATTAAAAGAAAGCATCAACCACAGTCCCTTGAGTCTCGTGAGTCCCCAAGGCTTGTACCACTACATGGGTGCAATTTACACTAAGCACAGAAAAGGGCAACACGTCAGTTTTACGGATTTCTTCGGACATTTACTAGGAGATACACTACTCAAAGGGGTGAGTTGTACAGTTCCAAATCGTTAGAAAGAACAAGTAAATGATATGTTTTTTGTACTAACGGGTTTTTCGTATTAAGCTGTTTGATATAACGTTAAATCTATGGGATTGGGGATTTCGTACTACCGGTATGCGATTTGGACTGTATTATCTTCTTGACAGTGCTACTGCGTGATTCATGAATACCATAAGCAAAGAACTTTTTCACATCATTTCAGAGAAAAGATTGCAAATTAACGGATCAACAAGCAAAAGTTATAAATGGATCGGTACCGTTTCCACTTTACACATGCCTTCACGTCAAGAAAAATGTGATGGCTAAAGTTTATCAAGAGTGGATCGAATTTTCGCCATTCGAAGTTGGAATTGCTAAGTATGGCACCTTTATGCGCTCGGAAATATTTGGTTGCAAACTGTATTTGGGAAGACTCATTAAAGATTATGGAGAATTTCCATTACACTATTTGCAAGGTATGAATTGCTTGAAATTTTTTTCTTTCTTTCATTTATTTTTTTATTTTTTATTTTTTATTTTTTAGGTATTTGGGGCAGTGCATTTTGCATACTTTTCAAACAGCTGATTAAAGAAAATGGAAGAAAGGACTTAGCCCAAATGATGCGAGAGAACGATTCAAAATGTCACGAGGTGGAACTCGACGAGGAGCTAGGTACTATACGTTCATTAAGAATGTATCGTAAAATAAGGTGGCTTTGAACAAAAATGGAGAAAAAAGCCCGAGTCCACATTATTATTCTTGTGATTGCACCTTCATTTGATGACTACATTTGATGGATTTTGTTATTGGAAAGTATTAAGCACATCCAGAAGAAATTTTTTTTTTTTTACCTAGAATAACAAAAAAGGTGAAAAAAACAGGTGAAAATTGTTCAAAGCCATCTCATTTTAGGTATGATTTAAAACTGATCACGCTAACAGAAAAACATTTCATAGAGCAATTTAAAGTCGTTCAAGAAGAGGGTCAATCGGAATCGGAAGAAGACGAAAGTGAAATTCCTACATCAAAGATCAAAATGGATCATCCGTACGTACAGATAGAACCTCGTTATAACGAACTCGAACGGACAATTAAACAAATGTGTTCTTTACATCAAGAGTTCATTATGGAAATTTTTTTTTTTTTTAACATTGGAATATTGCACACTAATCCAATTCGTTAAAAGCGAGTTCGTTGTAACGAGGTTTGATCTGTATTTTAATATAGAGTGGAGAAACTAATGTTTAATCTTTTAACTTTAGTCGTAGGTTATCGGAAGAAATGCGTAAAAACACGCAAAAGTCTTTGTGGAAAAAAATGATCGAAAATTTCTTTAACAATTCTTGGTTCGACACTTACGATGGACGAGCTGGCATGGTTCACAATCCTCTCCGAGGACTTCGTCTTAATTATCTGTATCCGATATCTCCATTTTCTCCCACTACGCCTTCGGATGGTAAACTAACCAAACGAAAAAGAAGTTTAAATGCATTTTTTTAAGAAATACATTAAAAATTTACCTTTTGATAGACGTGGATTTCAAAGGAAGCAACGAAGCTCTTCCGACGGATGCCAAAAAACTGTATTTGGTCGATGGTGGCCTGACTTTCAATTCTCCATACCCACTTCTACTCCGTCCGCAACGAGGCATCGATTTATTTTTAAGTTTTGATTTTAGCGCGCGACCGAGCGACACTACACCACCTTTTAAGGTGATAATTATAATGTGGAGAATATTTTTGTAATATATAATCTTATTTCTGTTTATGCAGGAATTACTTTTGGCAGAAAAATGGGCCATTCACAACAACGTGAATTTTCCACCGATCAGAGATCAAGCAAGTATTTATGCGAAAGAGAAGAAGATACGAGAGTGCTACATTTTCAAACATCCGACTGATCCCTATTGTCCAGTAATTCTTCATTTTGTCATTACAAATAACAAATATCGAGAATATAAGGCACCCGGTAATGAAATTAGAATTCTAGCCATTTCATTAGTTTGAAAGTTACGGTAAAAAAATAAATGAACGTCTGCTTTGAAATTTCAGGAGTGAGAAGAGAAACCGAACAAGAGTGCGCCGAAGCAAATTTTTCTATTTTTGACGATCCGACAGATCCTTACTCGCTGTTCAACTTCAATTATACACCCGAACTGTTCGATCGATTGTCCAAATTAATGGAGTTTAACACACTCGACAGTTTACAAACAGTTAAGGACATCATAAGTGAAATAATTTTGAATAAAAGATCAAATCAACCAATTCCAGTCATCTCGCTGGGAGAAGTGGCCAAACTGAAAATGCGTATTCGTTCTAACGACGCTTTTAGTAAATTAAAAGCATACGTACGCAGTTTTTCTCGCGACGAATTGCCGACTCGATGCACCATAAAAGATACCGTGGATAAAATGAATGCGCTTAAATTGCAATAAAACTCAATGCCAATTATTGCCATCAAAATTATGGACTAAAATATAAATTCCAACAAATTTCTTACAGATTAATTTATACATTATATCGATAAAAATTTAAGAAAACATTTCACTTACGCCAGTTATGAGCAATAATTGACTAATTGTGGAGACTAAAGGATGCAAGAGTTAATTTTGTGATCAGGCGATTCGTTTTTTCCACGATCCATTTAATTCATAACAAATGATCCAAATTATATTTATAAATATGTATTCATTCATTCATAATAATCAAATTAAAATCACACCTTTCATAAATACCGAATGTAAGATAATTGTCATTACTGTACTTTTTATGGTAATAAAGGATTTTCTAAATTCACGTTTTAAGTATTTCCTGGAACAAATAATGTAGTTGTTGCCCTAGTTTCCGTTTGTTGAAATCGTACAATTTGTTGTAAAATTCATCATCACCTAAAAGTATCAAATTTTCTTAGAATAACTGACATTTATTTTTAATGCAATGAACTCACAGATTAATTGTTGAACTGGAACTATTTCCAGAATAGTTAATTTTTCGTTATCTTCGATTATCAGTTTCTCCCTTAATTTCTGCAGAAAATCGCGCGTGTTTTTATGAAAAAGTTTGAGACTTCGAGCACGAATAAAGATTCTATGATCGTGTGGTGGCCAAAAATCTTCGCGGATTATAGTTACCTGAAAATTCACAAAATTGTGCTAAGTATTTCACTTTTTATTGCAGTACAAGACATTTACCTCTTCAAAGTAATGGCACAAAATGTAAAAACAGCCAACACTAAATCGAGTAATTAGATTCTCAACTAACAAAACGATGTTTCCATTACAGTCAACGTTCTAGAAAAAATAAATAAATAAAAACATTTAAAATCTAGTTGTTATAATTGCTGATAATCGTACTTGGTCAATAAATATTAAAGCTTCAATCCACAATAAATTCTCTACATTTTCACCATTTGATTTTGAAATGTTTAAACCATCTTTCATATGCACAATTTTCTAGGAAAAAAAAATAAATTCATTAAAAGTATGAAATTAACATATAATTATACAGTAACCAACCATATTTTGATCTCCAATTTTCAAAAAATCAGATTTTTCTAAAACTGAAAGATCCAGCATCAATTCTTTATCGTTTGATTCACGTAAGACAGAGGAATGGAAATTTGCAGGCCAATCAGAGATAAACTTCTATTTAAAAAAATATTAAATTAAAATCGTATGCATTAAATAAATAAAGCAGTAATAATATTCACTAACGGGAGTTTCTATTTCTTCTATGGCTTCATTCCATAAATTTATCAATGACTGACAACTAAATCGACTGCTTAAAACACACTGAAAGGGTTTACCCCACTTCACAAATTCTAAGTTCAAATGCCATTCACATCCAAGCCATGACTTACGATGAAGCGAAATCTGTAACCAGCATTTGGAAATTAGTAAACTTTCGTAAAATGAATTATTTTTTTATCTTACTTTGGCGCAAACACCATCAACTGGGAACCATTTTTCAGGCATAAAAGTATGTAACTCTCTCACCATCTCCAAAACCCTTTCGCGAAAAGTCAAGGATTTACGCCTTTGCAGCGAATTGAAGGTAATATCCATTGCTTTAACAAACAGATCTGGAGACCTTGCCTTCTAAATTTGTAGGATAAAAAAATCTTATAAATTGTTAGTATAACAGCATAATAAATAATAAGCAAATTAAATTAGTATAAAACGATATGTTCAAATCATTTCAATAGTTTATCTTTGAAGTTTCGTACATACCAATCGTTTCCGGGGTACAATTAAATGACTGTCATCCATAACTTGGACATTGCAATTTTTCAAGTAAGAATATAGGCATTTACTCTGTATCTCGTCGTAATGTTGTCGCTGTGTAATGTTTATATTTCCATATAATTGTACATTTCGTTCAATAACCATGGTTTGTTTTTCCATGAATAATTTTGATGATGCATAAACATAATCAAAAAAATCGTCAGGAATGTCTTTTCTGTTCAATAATTCTTTCCGATGATATGCTGAATCTAAAGATAATAAAAATTTAATACATATATCATAAACTACTCGTATAAAATGATTCTCACCGAATATAAATTGTAAACTACTTTCATAAGGTTCATATTTATCCTTTTCAAATCCAATGCAAATGACATAAACCTCCGAATTGCCTTCTCTGCTAGTTGCAGGCTTAAATAAATGTACCTAATTAAAAATCAAAATTATTAATTATAAGATTTTTATGCATAACGAATCGTACTGAGCTTACATCGCGAAAAAAACAATTGAGTAAGTAAAGTAATGATAGAGAGCGACTTTCGAAAAACGTAAACATCTTGACGACAAAATTTCCATTATTTTTGAGCAATGTCATTGCGGTTACGACTTCACAAAAATGTAAAACAGAAACTAAGCATTCTTGCTCTGATGGATTATCGTGGCAGCCAATGCTTCCATCGGCAGTAATCTAGACATAAAAATTAAAACGATGGTAGAAAAAAATTTCTCAAAGTAAAACGAATTCAGAACCAACCAATGAAATGTTTCCCACTTCGTTTGCATGTAATACCAATTTGTCTAAATTTCCACGATCCATAATATCACCAGTGTTATTCGCACCAAATTCCCAATTTTCGATCGTGTTTAAAATAAATCGATCATCATTAATCATGAAACTTTGGGAATTCCCTTCGTAATATGGATTCAATGTCGTCGCTATCCATTTCCACTAAAAAAAAAAACAAAAAACGCAAGTATTATAACCGGTAATATTCTCTACTGCTATTGACATTATTTTTTTGTTTGTTTTTCAAATATTTACGTCTTTCTGTTTTTCAGGCCATCGAGAACAAATGAAATGATTCAAAGCTGTTATAAATGCACCAGGAGCTTCGCACAAATGAATTGTATTCAACTGATTGAAATTAATATTCGGAAAAAAACATTTTTCATATTTTGTCATAATTTCAAAGCATTTCGCCCAGGCTTGCGTGCATAATTCAGGTTTACAACGCCTTTTTAAGCTGCTGACGATGCTACCTACATGATAAAATAATATCGTGAGTACACCAAAAATTAAAATTAAAGTAATTTAGACATCACCAGCAGGGTTCAATGATTGAGTATGCTCACTCCATGGTCCTCTTTGTTTATCGTTTAACAAATTCTTAACAGAATTTAATTTTTCTTTCATCGATAATAAGGTTTCATCTGACCATTCAGTTCCACTCCATAATTCGTTTTTCGGCGGTAGCACCCAATTTTTATTTGTCTTCGTAAAGCAAAACTGTTTGTCAAACAGTAGCTGTATGTCATCGTCGCCATCTTCCAACATTATTATCAAACCACGTGCTTATTACGAGTTTCTTGTATTAATCTTCCCAGCCGTTTAGCGATATGTGCCAGCCCTAGTACCGTGATAGTCCAAGCTAGGATTATATTACTATTATTCTTTGCTATTCCCACACATGGGACGTGACACGAGAATTGATATAACGCCAGCCAAATTTGAAAATAGTCTATACATATGCCACTAGGTGTCGCGAGCGATGATATTTTCTTTTTCTACCTGCTCCCTCGCCTGCTCCAGTTGGATTGGGATCTTGATCTAAGATCGCTCATCGCTGATAGACGCGGAAATTTCATTGTGGTGGTGGACTGGTGCGGGTCATCGCCGTGCTCACGAAGACATGGCATCTGTTACGACTTCAAGCAAAATTTCAGTAAAAAATTTGCACGAATATCTGAAGACTTTATCTGTTGAAAAATTAGATAAATTGTATAATCACCCAGCAACTTGTTTAGCGGTTTTTAGGTAAAGAACAATTTAAAGCAGACTGACCATCCTTATAAAATCTCTTATTCAAAATCAAAACAAACAGAGAATTACCAGAGCTTGCCCAGCAATACATAGTACGGCTTTTATTCGTGGAACAACCCATAACCCAAGCTGTTATCACGTCGTGGGTGAATCCACAGAATTACAAGTGAGGTTACACGTCATGATGTAGTTGTCTGGTATTAATTACAATGTTTTGTTTTTAATAGTGATCATCAAGTGAGTGTTCAAGCATTAAAAAACTTGCAACTGTGGGGTGAAGTGCAAATGCCGGGTGGTCTACCTGGTTGGCTTCTTCATTCAACATTTCGAAAAAATTTGAAAACGGCACTTCTAGGCGGGTAGGCAAAATAATTATATGAAAAGAAACTGGATTAAGAATTATGATTCAAATTTTTGTATTTGAATAGAGGAAAACCATGGTCTACCACAGCTTCACTCGAACCAGATAAACATGCTAAAGATATCCCTTTCTTAGATAATTATGCCTTGGAAAGATGGGAAGTAAGTATTTGTTTTAATTACCTACTTAAAAAAAATTATTAATAAATTTTTATTTTTGTCAGTGCATTTTACATTTTATGGTTGGAGGTACGCAAAGTAGTGATGGCATCAGCAATGACATAGCCGCCGTTTTAATCCACGCTGGCTTAATGAAAAAGTAACTTTGATTTTCTGTACTGATTTGTTTAATGTTTAACCAAACTCTAAAGAAGTGCAAAATTCAATTTTCTTTTATGTTAATAATAGGGATAATGAAAGTTCGATTCCATCAATAACTTCCGAAGGATTTCAGTTTTTGTTAATGGATACGTGTTCTCAAGTGTGGTATTTTATGCTGCAGTATCTCGATACCGTCGAGGTAAGTGTCGTTTAGTCCTATCCGATCAGTGCTCACAAGGATCAATTTCATTTATCGTACTTTAACCTGCATTTAGAGGAGAAGTTTGAATTTAGTCGATTGTTTATCGTTTGTTTTCCAATTGAGTTTTTCCATCCTAGGAAAGGTAAATTTCATGTGCAGATTGAGTACACTATTAAAATAAAACTACAATCTGAAATTTGTTTCAGGATTATAGTACCGATGGAATAAATGAATCTATGCTCATCTTTCTTCAACACTTGAGAGAATTTGGTCTCGTTTATCAAAGAAAGGTACAGTTTGTGCATTATAATCAAAATAAATTGAAACTATCATATTTTTTATTTTTTATTTTAGAGACGGTCTAGTCGATTTTATCCTACTCGATTAGCTATTAATTTAGCTTCTGGCTTGCAATCGTCGGATATTAGTCTAAATAAACATGATTATTTAATTGTGCAAACTAATTACAGAGTTTGTGCTTACACAGGTATAAGAAAACTAAATTTTAATTTTAATTTGCTAAAATGAAATACTCATTAATCTAGATGCTTATCTGCAGAAAGCACTCGTTGCTTTATTTACCGACTCTAAATACGTGTACGTACTTACTGAAAATATACAAGGTGTCCCAAAAGTCCTGTCCATATTTTAATTGCACATTAAAAAAACTATCCAATGGATTAAGTTCTATTTGTGCTTAAAAGAATCCTCAACTCAAAAAATTAAAGACAGGACTTTTGGGATACCCTATATTTGTTTTTTTCAATAAGTTTGTTGTTCATTTAGGCTTCCAAACGCAAATGTTGGTGTCATTACGAGGGAAAGTGTGCGTCAAGCTTTGAGAAGTGGCATAACTGCAGATCAAATTATAGCTTTTTTGAAAAGCCATGCTCATCATCAATTGAGTAAACAAGTAAAAGCATTGAATTACAATTTAAACTCAATACGGTAGTTTTTACATCAAATTTCTTTCTAGTCCCCAGTAATACCATCTGTGATCTCTGATCAAATAAAATTGTGGGAAATGGAACGCGATCGCTTTAAGTTCACCGATGGGGTGCTTTACAGCCAATTTTTATCCCAAGAAGATTTCGAATGTTTACGCAATTATGCCCAGGTAATTAATTGATTTATTTATTTATACAATATCATTATCACTCACGTTTTAATTTTTTTAAATTAGGATTTAGGTGTCCTTGTGTGGGAAAATGCTCTGAAACGTGTCATGATTGTCAGTAGAGAAGGACATGAAAGTGTAAAACGGTTTTGGAAAAGACAAAAAAATAGTTAATTATGATTATGTTCTGTACATATTTCACGAGGGGTTTTAGTGAAATCGCTTAATTTGAATCGTAACAATTTCATCTTGTATTTAGAATTAGAACAAATAAATGTTACATTTTTTGTGGGGAATCTTTATCTTCACAATTTACAATAAATTTACAGCACTTTTTCATCTTTTATTTAAGAAATTGGATTTTGTATCGTTACATTCATATCGTTACACGTTGGCACAGAGTTCCAGCTGTGTCTTTAACAGGAGGACACTTTCGTAAGAACAAGAGATGGAATTTTATAATAGATGACATGATTATCTGAATATAATTACATCGTCATGAATAAAAGGCCCACATTAAACTTATGAGAAGGCAATCGTTTCTTCTTCTTCTAGGCGATTCGTTTATCACAATTCGTCATGAACTTCTGCATTCGTCAACAATTCTTTTTCATCCGATATTTGTCTCTTTAAATCACTGTTGTTATTTTCATCGTCATCATTAACGTTATTGGACTCTTCGATTTCCTGAGATTGATTTGGCACCTCGGTGCTGATTAAATTGTTCTCTTTATTTTCTGCCGACTCAGTTCTTTCATTTTTGTCCATTTCGTTTAATGTCTTTTCCGATTTCGGTGGAATAGGTTGCTTAGGTCTCATCATTTCTCCTAATTGTTCGAGTAACTGCTGCGTATTTAGGTCAATAGACTGTTTATTTCCTATGGCAGTTTGTAGTAATTTTTTTAGTGTACTGAGGTATTCATTGTGTCTTTCCTGCACTACAGATTGGTCGTTTAATGATGCCATCATCTTGACCATTTGGTGTTTGGTATCTAAATTAATATCTTCGGGAATTTGAGTCTCCGCCTCGCTCTCATCGTCTATTTCGTGAACTTCTCCTTGTGGGTTGGCAGGCACCAACGGTTGTTGCAATCCCGATGGGATGTCGCATGTTGCTTCACCTATCAACAAAATAAATATTTATATTCTTGCAGCGAACTAAATTACTACAAGGCTGAAAAATCTGCACAAACCATTATTTTCATTTGCGTCAGCTAATGCAACTTCTAAATTCGGTTCGAACTGAAAAGCTTTGAGCAGAAGTTGAGCATCCTCCGAGAAAAGAAAAACTAATGGAATTTTAATATCGTTTTTCCCGTCTCCAGACATTGCAAACATTGGAAGCGTTTGGCTACTCGAACCAGGAACATTGTCTGAAAATTAGGAAATAAAATTAACGGCAATACTCGGCAACTAGATTCTCTTATTATCTCACCTATCACAATTCCGCCAATGGCGCCCGCGTTTTCCAAGTGCCTTCCCTTGTCTACGAACATGCAATCCCCTCTTTCGACCAATCCAATTTTTCCTTCGACTTCTTGCGGATTTTTTAATGCTTCACAAGATCGAAATGGCTCGGCGAAAGCAAGTTGTCCATTCAATTTTTCAGACCGAGACAAATCAAAACCGAACTGAGCTGGACCTGCATTTAATACCACTTTTTTCTTATCCTCAGACACGAAGAAAACGACTCTAGGATTCTTGTCGGTTTGTTGTGCTTGAGCTTGTGATAATTCAGTCATTTCTTGCATAAAGAGCAATCCTTCTTTTGCATCGTTGATGCTTTCAGCCTATGAAAAGAGAAAATAAAGAGTTGTAAAATGATTAAAATCGGTAATGATGTTTTGTACGTGAGCAGACGTATGTAACAACTGGATTCGACCATCTGGCAGCGCCACTACAGTAATTCCCATTTTACGCAATAATTTTATATGATCTTGATTAGTGGGTTGAAAGTCAGCTGCACTGAGTCGTCGTTGCCTGTGCAGATGCAAATAATAATCCAATTACAACTAGAACCTAAAATGATAAACCTAGACGTACGTGTTGCTCTTTGGACATATGCCTTCGACTAAATTTTTAAGTGGTTGACGAATCGACTTTGCAAATTCTTTATTTCCGGTGTAGACGTACATTGCATTAGGACAGGTGCGAATAAATTCTTCCTCATCTTCATCATCATGGTTATAATTTTGGTTCTGAAAATTAAAAAAAATTATATTATCAGAATTATGTGTACTTTCCCAATAGATTTTAAAAAATCTTTCTTTGTAGTGAAATTTTTACTTTATGATTTCTTGAAATGTTGTATTTCGCTAAAGACAGCGGCAATAAATGTGCCTCGGTAGTGAATATGAAGTCATCGACGTCAATTATCAAATCTTCTTTCTCGGCAAAAAGTAAATATAGATATTTGAATGTTTCCGCAAGTACAAACGAATCCATTCTGTCTTCGTGACTCCCGGTTCTGACGTCCTTTACAGCTGCAAATCCACACGCGACACGTGCTCGTTGCTGAAGGGTATCCATAACCGTTTTGCCTACATCTAAATAGTAACTATCGCCAGTAGCCTATTAATAAAAAATAATTACTTACAAATCTACAGCTTTCTATTTTTTCTTTCTTTCTCTCAAACGTAAGTCTTAACATTACCTTATATAGAAAATAAGTGCTTTCCAAAAATTCTGGACGGAGTGGGTGTTGACCCCAGTGCACTTGAAAATCCATCGTAAATGCTTCCGGCAAAAACGTGTGTCTCTGCATTACCTGATACAGCATTTCGTGTGTTTCTATAGCAGGCTTTATATCGCCTTTTAACACTTGAAGACCCGGCCAAAAAGCTAGTAATGAATCCATGTAATTTCGAGAATTTGTGTGCGGGCGATGCATGTGAACATCAAGCAACAACGGTCCTTGACTTATATATTTCATGACTGCCGAATAATGCTAAACCATGAAAAATAAAATTCTTTTCATCTTTAAAATGACTGATTATGATTAATTATTGGTATTTTACCTTATTAAATCGGTCTAAATAAGCGTCATTTCCAAGTAAGATGTATGCTTTGAGACAATACTCGTAGTAAGAATCGATACCAGCACCAACTCCGCTGTCTAAAGATATTAACAAAAAAAAATCAGTAATCAAATCCGCAATTCCTTCTCTTAAAAACAATGTTACCTCGCCTGACCCAATCACCGTTATGAATATTGAGTACAGTCCCAACTAGATCACTAGCTCTGTGCCTCTGTTGCCATAAATAATCCATCGCAACGTGTGCTTTTTCTTCAAAAATTCCGTCTCCGGTCAACCGACTGAGTGCAGCTAATTCCAGTATCATCGTTCCTGCACATGCCGTGCAGGTTTCTCTGGTGTTGCCAACCGATGGGGAATTTAGCCCATATCGAAGATTAATCTAAAATTAAGCAAGTGTTAATTAAGGTTTTATTTTACTCAAATTTAATCTTATTTTTACTCGAGGATGAGGAATACCAGTCGAGGTATTAAAAGCAGGTAGCAGTCTATAGCCTAAATCCTTTGCCATGTCTAAGAGTTGTCCTTTATACCAAAGAATTTTTTGTAGTTTTTCTTGAAGGTAAAGAATTAAAACGTGACCACTCAATAATCCGCTGAAAAATATTTAATACCGTATCATTATAAAATTTAATCGTCGGTATTCAATTAATTAACTTATATATTACCCTAGAACGCGAATATTTGTTTCGAATACCGAAACGGCAATATCGTTATCAAATGATACGTCTTTTATAATCAATTTGACGGCCCGTTCAAATTCGTCCAGATCATCCATAATCTAAAGAATTAAAAGAAATCGATCAATTCCCACAACATTGTCACGATATGTATAAAATTTTTCAATTTCAATGTAAACACTCACAACTAATGTGTCCAAGGCATCGATCATGGTAAGTGAAAAACTGTTTTAAAAGAAGTTTTGAACGTAGATCGTTAAATGCATACACTTGTAAAAAGTCATACTTTCCCAATGCATCGTCTATGTCTCCACGATTCGGTTCAGAGTCTCGAAACCGTCCTTTGCAACTCAAAGGCATTAATTCGTCGGCTGGATAAGCATTATTCTGAAACCGTCATGAAAAGCACAAAATTAATTCTTCGGATTAAATTATCTTACCAAAGAATAACACTAAATACCAAAAATTACCTCAGCTTAATTATTTTTGGTAGGAAAATAGTAAAAAAAGCCATAGTTTTGATAAGAAAAAAATTATTTTAAAAACAAAAAACTTACTACGTAAGATCTATAGGCGTGGAAAAACATTTGCTTCGCTTCCTCTCTAACAAACAGAATGATTTCAATGGATTATTATGTTATTTATATAAACATTCATTATCGAGCTCACTTCAACCGATCCTTCTCAATTTTGCACATCCCATGGGCCACGTCACAAACCAAAGCCATAAGCAAAATCAGAACGAAAATGACATCGTACGTAATCACAGACATTTTCGTTTGATCGCTATAAATGACTATTACACTTAAATTTGATAAATAAATTAAAAGCGTGAATTCGATCGTGGTTTCCTCCGATCTTCATCTGGTTCGGTTACCTCTATTCCGCCATTATGAAATACGGCCATCATAGCAATGGCTTAGCTTTAACCATCTTACGTAATCGAACCTTAAAAACATTTAGATTATTTTTTCCAGCTTTCTTTTTTCAACTAAGGATTTAATATCAAATTAATGCCTAAATATAATTCTTAAATATTATTATGACGTAATTGCTTATTATCACCTAAATATCCTCGAACCTTGTTCTTTATTACGTAAACAACCTCGTAAACAACATTTTAGAGAAGAAATATTATTTAAATACTTAAAAAAATTATATTTCTTTAATTAATACGGGTATTTAAGTCTTTTTAAAAAACATTTTTATGTTCTCAAGCTACGACCGAGGCTACGACCCTCCACCCTCCACAATATCGCCATACCGATATTATCGTATCAGTATCGCCCATCCCTAGCCAAATCGGCTCGCAAATCGGACTCATCCCGCGTTGCAGCATCGTTCTGGCGTTAGTATCTCCACTATTAATATAGTCCATCGTCCATTTCGAAGCGACTGTGGCAGCAAGGCATGTGGAGATGTTGCTAAGACCTCAAGTCAAAATTATCAAGATGACCACAACTTTACAGACAATCAAGTACAATTTTCGGAGAAAATATTTAAATATAACTTGGGTTGAATTTAGTTGTCAGACGACAAACGCCAACATGAAATCCAAGATTAGGAATGGCTCGAGCTTCCTGGTTAAAGTGATATACCATATAAAATATGAACTAAATATAAGAAATAAAAGAATTTTTTTTTTAAATTTTTATTTCAGTTTTTGGAAAGTGAGAATTTAAGACACGATATCATCAATGGAAGTAAACGAGGGTCTTGCAGTCATGGTCGAATGATTAACGAAGAAAAAACTACTTTTAAACCGAAATTTTACGCAAATGAGTGCAGAAAGAGCAGAGAATTATTGCCAATCGCAGCTTTTCTACCGCAACATGCGCTGCACAGTTACGATCCAGTATTCGCCACTGTAAAACCTTTCACACCAACATCGGATGACATTTTAGTTTTACAGGACGAATCTGAACTGATGGGAGAAAGCAACATAATTAGCAGAAACAATTATAATGTCTGTGTTTTATCGAATCCTTATCCGGATTCACCTGCCATTTTGGAACCATCATTTAAATATATACCTCTAACTGATTTTGAAAAATCTATGATTATGATGGCTGGCAAACCGGAAGAGGTTAACAGCGCAATAAATGCGTCCGAAAACAAAGTTTGGAGTGGTGGGAAAGCAAAACCAGAACATTTAGAACATATTTATAACACTTTAAGCGATAACGTATGCTTTAAACTGTTGTTTCTTATTTTATTTTTACACATGTCCGGTTTCTTTTTAGTTGCCACGCTTTTTCACTCAAGCTCATGACTACAGTATTTATACTGCCGACATTGAGTTTAACAATAATATACGAGGAACTCACACTAAGTAAGTTTATATTTTGATATTGAATAGTTATGATATTAATTTTTTATGTATTTATTTAAACAGAGGAATTGCTTCTTATGTTCAGCAATTGGCTTTAGTGAGAATAGTGGGTCATTTCAAATTCGCTCATGTCAGGTTTGAGGTACTTAAAATAACTAAACATCCTGACGATGGTACCGTTAGAGTTCGATGGCGCATTCGAGGAATTACGGCTCTCAAAGCTTTCTTAAAAATATGGAACAGAAAGTACTGGGACAAGAAGAAATTATTGGAAGAAGAATCAGAGTAATAAAATTTTAATGCAACTTGAGCATCTTTTGTAATTATTATCATTGTTGTTTCTTTTGCAGTTGGTACGATGGTTTTTCAATTTTCTACATTGGCGAAGATGGTTTAGTGTACAGGCACGATTGTGATAAGGTAAAAAATTGAGAAATTCAAATATTCGAGTTGACTGTAATTTTTTTGTTGTTGTTTTCTCGACGACAGATGATCCCCGACCAAGGGAATAAAATCGAATCGACGCAATCGTTAGCAGCCAAACTAGCTTTAATTTTAGGTGCGCTTCAACGCCCAGCTTTAGATGATCTAAACACAGTCTTGATGGCTTTAACTAAGATGAACGGTGTCCAGACGACCAATTCTCCAAATCAACCTATTATTAAATGACAAATGAGACCGTCTTATTAGTTCGTGGTAAATTGAATAGTTTATTTCTTGTAGAATTGTAACTTTTTTTTGTTTGTTTTCATTTCCATTTGGTCATGTACATAATTGTTTGGTTTGTACAACAAGAGACAATTTAGTCATGGAAAATTACATAAAAAGCGTAATATGTAGAAAAATGAAGATATAGCACTAAAAGTTTTAGTTGTTGTTCATCATTTGCTTTCACTTTGATTGGGTACGACTTCGTCTATCTTATCCTTGCAAATATAGAATATCGGCTCCATTCGTGCTCCACATGGACATTTAGAACCTGATTCAAAAAAAGAAATAATAATTTCAAGAAGCAAAGTTATACGAAAATAAATACCATGCCAATCAAAACTGCCGATCTTCGCAGCACAGTGTGGGCAATATAACTGATAATTTTATATTAGTGAATATAATAAAAAAAAATATTAATTTATACGCATAATTACCTTCCCTGCTGCGGCTTCTTTTGCTTCTTTCATCCACGGTAACGGTCGAATAAGAAAACCTTTATCGCAAATCGGATTACTCATGGTATGTACGTCCAAATTCCAGTGAAGCGTTTTGCCCAAATCGTGAGGAAAAATACTTCGCGCAGAAAATAAGGATTTTCTATTTTATAAAAATGAATGCGTTACCATAACTGTTTCGTGGCAATCGGAGTAAACTATCACCTGCATTTTTTACATTTGTAATGTAGTTCTGATGAGATGATCTCATCGGGAAGCGCTGTCGTCACAACGAATATAAAATTTTTATCTACGTAAATTCATAACAGAATAAGATCATAATAGAAAATAGTGCAATGCTGAAAAGTAGAAAAATTTCCAACAACCTTTTTGAACCCTTTTTGCTGCGTTATGTAGTTTATACAACCGATATTGCAAATTTGTTTCATCCAAATGCCAATTCATTAAAAAAAATAGATTCAATTGGGCTACAAATCCTGCATTTGGGCTTTAAAAATACATGTTAGTGTCAATTTTAGAATTATACAACTTTAAGTAAATGCCATGACCATAATCTGATTAGAACATTTAACCATAACGGTATTGTAAATTTAAATTTACCAAACCAATCTTCTTCGTTCTTTAACAAAATTTAATGCTTCATCCGCTGGTAAGTGATGTTTGTGCATGATGTACGCAGTCATGATGGTTGCACTTCTAGACACTCCAAAATAACTACAGTAGAGAGGTATGGTACATAAAATTAAATAAAAATTGTAATTTTAATTCGTCTAGCAGGTTTAACATTCGAAAGAAAGATTTACCAATGAACCAACACTTTTTCCAACGGAGTAGCTTCCAATATAAACCGAATAGCGTCGTCAAAATGAGTTAAAAGATCAGCATCTTCTTGATCCAAAGCGTATATAAACGAACAAGTGTATTTTTCGCATATATTGACGGGAAGAGGTTTTAAATCTAACGTGAGAATACGGCGTATGCCGAGCGAATCCAGCAAAACTTGATCCGTAGCGGCTGCTAGATCGCCTAAATACACATTTTCCTCGATTAAATTTATTGACGGATTGAAATCGATCGGAACGATGGTTCGGCTGCGAAAAATAAAGCCCGATTCGTCCATTTTGGAAATGGGCATTCGCTCGCTCGGCTAGATGCTGACCTTGACCTTGTCAAGGTTCTTCAGGTCACTGTCACTGTAAATACAAATGCTATGGCGCTAACATAAACGGCTTTCTGTCTTCGAATCAGTTTTTGGCCATTCATCTTCTTTCGGAATCATTTTCACGAAATAAAAATTATGTAAAAAATAATCTACGATTTAATAAACATTTACAAACCAAATTTGCAGCATTTGACTCAATTTTTGAATAAATAAAAGCAAAAATACGTACGGCGCTATTGTTCTCACTCCGAAGCGCCATAATGGCGAAAGTTCAACTTTCGCCTGAACTTGGGCGCCGCCTAACAACTAGTCGAAAGTCGATATGCGACTGTATTGGTGTATTTGCGTTTGCAGACAATAACTAGGTTAAAACCGATAGAAATTTCCGAATACTGGTTCTTGTTTACTACGAGTGAAATTTGTCTATTGGAAACGAAGTGGATTTATATCGATTTCGTTCGCCGGGAAAAGTAAGTTCCATTCTACATTTCGCTGTGCTTGTACTTGCATAGGCCTAAAACGTGAATGCAATCTTTACGCCATGAATCGTGAAAATCCTTCACACGAGTCGATCAAATTTAAACGTTTCTGTTTTCATCACAAGTACGTGTTTTGTATTAACTCATCTGCCATTCACCCTCTTTTATTATTATTATTACTATCATTGTTATTTTTTGTACGATGAATTTTATAATTGTTTACTTTTTAATAATTGTAAACGTGGTTTTACGGGTTATTTTTCAATTTTTATATTAATTTTTTTCTGACTTTTCCTTCATTGATGTATCGAATTACGGCACATTTCCACGAAATTGTACTGTAAGTTGATATAAAATGATTTTAAAAAAACGAAAAATTATAGTAAATAATTGTATAACTAAAAGATAATTTTTTTAACTTATAAGTCGAAAATGGTAAAAAACATATAATTATTATACGAAATTAGGGTTAAGGTTAACTAGTAATCCTTAAAAAAATAAAAATATAATTTTTTAGGTCTAAATCATGCTCCAATGTAAGACACAGTAAAAATTATTTCATTACCGGTATTCATTAAATTCGATTGAAACACAGGACTGGGGAATTTTTAACATTTTTCTCGATACAATTCAAGGTCATTCGACTTGACAGTTCGCCAAAAGATCAAAATATTCTTTAAAAAATATCTTTCGAGAGAGAATGAAAATAAGTTCCCATTTCCAGGCGCGAAAACAGAAATTAAATCACAAGTCATATTCGGAATAATTAATGTATTACTCTTTTCGAATCATTGTCAACGAGTTGCAGCGATGGAATAGTGAATTCAAGGTTGAGCGACGCTATACAGTCGCTCAACCTTGAGTGAATTGTCTCGTGTTGGAAACGAGCGCTCGAGACAGTTTGTTCGATGCCATTCTAATAAACCGTGTAACTAACTCACTTTTCACTCGAAAGAAGAGGCAATCGATTCGTAAAAAGATTAATCGATCATGATACAAATTATCATTCGTTTTGTTGCGGAATTTCCGCAACAAAATATATCAGGCCATACGGTAAGGGGAAAAATACTGAGGATTAATCAATTGTCGATCGATCCGAAAGATTACCAATCGGGTGACAATACCTGGTGAGAAAATAGCTAAAACGGACAGAGAATCTAATTCCGGGTTTATCCGATCCGAGTGGTTTACATTTAGCTTTGAGACAGCGAAAATAATAACGTCCGTAAACTCGATTCACAAAAGTGAAATATCGTTTTAATATTTAAAAATTGATAAAATAAATAGTTTCGAATCATCGGTATTAAAAAAAAATAACAAATGTAATTTTTTAAACCTCGAGTGTATGTCTGGCTTGTTTGAGACCTTGAGCCTACAAAATCTGGCCTTGATGCTCCTGCTGCTAGTGTTGGCAACGGTTCAAATGGCCAAACTTTCACACAAAGGTTGCACGGAGTTCCCTGGCTCCGAACTAAGGCTATCGAGGCTATTGACATACCCAAACCCAGGCCGAATTAAATTAGGGCCTTATCTTTATTTTAACCTTGATTTTTAGCCTCGTATGCTTTTTATGCTTTCGCCATGGCACAATGCTGTTGTGGATTTCGTTTCCTACTATAAACCAACCCCGATGATGTTTAGTGATATCGAGATGAGTCTGAATTTATGCTTACATCGCATACCTGTAAACTTAAACTGGCATTTCTAATCATATTCCTGTGGTACGGTGGAGAGCGAGCAAAGTCCAAACTGTGGAGCCCACGCTTTGAATCGAGACACGAGTCAAAGGCCGGTTAAACACACGAGCCCGGTTAGTCCTCGCTCCAAAATACATTCCATCCCAAGCCTCATATTACTTACCTTAAAGGGTTTGAGAAACAATTAAAAAAAGAGAAATAACTAACTAAATAAATAAATAAATGTATATACAGTGGTGGCCAAAAGATTTAGGAACTCTAGGTAAAACAAAATAAAGTGGCATAAAACTACTTTAAAATCAATTTCAATTAAGAAACTGTTATTACTACGTGAAAGTGAAAGTACGTTAAAAACACCCTAGAACCCTTCCAAAATTAAAGTTTTGTTAAGAAATTGTAATAACAGGATAAAGTAAAAAATATGGCAAAAATCAAGTGTTCAAAAAGTTTAGGAACAAAGTATTTTATTCACATTTTTAGTTGAAAAACATGACGTGAAATATTTAATAAATAACTTGTGTTTTTTCTATTTTTAAGCATCTACTTCTGAGAGTCTTTTTAGTGTGAATCACACTAGCTTTGCACAGACATCATTTGCAATGTTTTTTTCAATAATGTTACACAAATCATTCAAATTTTTGGGTTCTTCATTTTTTACAGCCAATTTTACAATGTATCATACATTTTCTGTGGGATTTAGGTCTGGTGATTGAGCACGTCAGTCAAAACTTTTTTTCACTCCAAACCAACCCTTAACTACCCTTGATGGTGTGTCGAGGTCCTTATCTTGCTGAAATGTGATTGTTTTTGGCATTCTTCATGATTTTCCAATACTTGAATCAGAACATCATACCTTTTGCTGAAAATTGGTGCCCACATCACACTTTCTTTTTTGGTGGAAAAAAAGTCTGGTTCCATCAAATATTTCACAATCAATAATAGTTATCAACAAAACAATGATGGAATTTGGGGGTGCTGAATCCAATGGTGTTCTCAAATTTGATATTCAAGGTCATCTTCAAGGTCATTCATATTTTATTTCAAGAACCAATATAGATAGTGAAAAAGTCAATTAGAAAGTTATAAAGCACCATCAAATTAGTCTAAAACTGTTAATTTTAATCTTTTTAGTACAAGTTATTGAGAAAAATCAATGAAAACCAGACAATACACTTTTAGAAATTAACGAAACATAAATACAATTACAGATTCTGAAGAGCACTCACATTTATTTCTGGCTATTATTTGTTATCTTTTTTCATATCAACCTTTCAAATAAGAATTAGACTGATTCAAAACAATGCACTTTTTGTTTATACTCAAAACTGGGACAATCCAATCTATTATTTACTGTATGTTCTGTGAGTTTTGTGCATTGTTTTTAAAGTAATTTTTGTAATGGCTTACGGTACATAAATTGTTTTTGGGAGAGTCTACTTTTCTCTTTAGCATTGAGATTTTCTTAATTTCTAAAAAGTCTATTAAGTCTGGTTTTCATTCTAATTTTTCTCAATGACTTTTACTAAAAACATTAAAAGCAAAAAAATTTGGAAAGGAAAGGGGAAAATGCCTTTCACACATCAATGTAATCGTGTCGCAGCGCGACCAACAAGTTGGAATTTTGTTGTACAATTCCAGTCAAAAAATTGTTGCATCCTCTATGCTCGTGATTAAACAAATGATTAGTTGCTAAATTTGCCACCAGAGTGGGCGGAGCAGTTAACTAAAAAAGGGGTTTTTTTCATGCCAGAAACTTCATCACAACTTTTAATAAATGAAAGTTCATTCCAACACCCCCTTTTTTAGTTAGCTGGTCTGCCCAGTTTGGTGGCGAATTCAGTAACTATAATCATTTGCTCTATCAGGAGCATGGTGGACCCGACAATTTTTTTGACTGGAATTGTACACTGAGCAGGGAACAACATGGGCAATAAGGGATTAGGATTTTATGTTTAAAATTATTAAACTATTTCCATGAAATTTCCAGTAGTAATTTCAACCACAAGTTTTGTAGTCTGAAAATACTAGCGTCTGTATAACTAGGCTTCAGTGGTGTCCGGGAAGAGAATTTAACACACAAATACCGCATTAAAAATTTGTAGGCTGTGACAGAAGGCACTAAAAGTGACAAAACATTCTATTTTACATAAATTTCTTATGATTTTAAGAAAAATTCCAATTGCAATCTTTTTGGAGGTTTCGACAAAATGCGGGTTAGGAATGCAAGAATTCCAGAAAATGCAAGCGACAATGTCATTATCACTGCCATAATGTTAACCTAACCTGTTGTTAATTGATTATGTTTAGATTAGGTTTGGTTTGTGTTATGGCGGTGATAATGACATTATGGCTTACATTTCTTGGCATTTCTGCCTTCCTTTTCAGTGTTCTTGTTCCACGTTTTGTCAAAACCCCTTGTTCAGTATCAAAAATAAATCTTGTTATTTCATTTGTCAGTGATATTTTTGTCATCATTTAGCCACAATTGCCAGTTAAAATATTTTAAAAAATGAAAACAAATTCATTTTCTAGTGTACTTCACTAGAACATTGCCAACATCAAAATCTCTTCAAAAGTAAATAAAGTGAAATGTTCTCTTTGCAATACGAGTGTAAAGTTAACTACAGTGGGAGATAAGATTTTGTTTTCAATTTTTAACATTTTTCAACTGGCAATTGCGGCTAAATGATGACATAGGCAACAAGATTTTTTTGATACGGAACAAGATTACAATTGGATAAATGGAGTTAGTTAGCTCTCGTATTTTCTAACCGGAGCATTGTTGAAATATGAAACCAACACCAAAATGTTGTATTCATCACAGTGATTATTTCATCGCATAGTCGAAGCTGTAGGACCAAAACACTTTCATTGAGTCACTTATTTGGAATCGCCATGTATATTTAGGCCCTGGTAATGACAAACATCATCCTACTGAAACAACGAAACCATGGCCATGATTGGCCAAATGTCAAAAAAATGGCGGCATTTAATTGTCAGAAAAAGTCATTTTAATTGTGAGCCTATCAAACCACAAATTAATTCGTTTTAAGTTCATACATATTCAAAATGAAATAATTTGCGATGGTTTGAATGGCTCGAAATTGAAACGAATCAAACCATAGCAAGTTAATTCGTTTTTGGTTCATATAAACTTAAATCGAATTAATTTACGATGGTTTTATTGGTTTTGAGTGTGTACGAACTCAAAACGGACGAAGGGGAATCAAACGGTACAAATTAAGTGTTCATTCTTCCAATCAAACTGCCAATCAAATTTTAAAACATTTACAGATGGGTGGAAAACTGAAATTTGATTGGCATTAGTTACATTCCTAAACACCAGTTTTAGTCATTTCAGCCGTTTTGTTTTAGCTAAGCCCCTCCCACTTCCGGAAAAAGTTCGTTTCTTACTGCTGAAATGGCTGAAAGTGAAACTGAAACTGAAAACGCAGGAGAAAACGACTAATTTATTAAATCCAGTTTCAACGCCATTTTCTCCCCACTCTAACTCGCTTTGCCCATTTTTTGCCTATATGTTATAAAAACGTTTATTACTTTACCCCACTATAAAAAAAATCGATAGTTTATCAATTTTGTGTTTTCCTGAAAAAATTTACGTGTTTAATAAAATGTTTTGCCCAAATACACTTTTGTAAATACTACCCTCTGTTTTGATCGTACATACAGACCGACTGGTCGACTTTTTGCCTGATCGGTCCAGTTTTAAAACTTAAGCTTAAAGCTTAAAACTGGATTCTAAAATCTACCACTCCCAAACAATGCAAGAAACACACAATACTCGTTTTATAAAATTGAACTAAACAGCCAGTTTTATTTTGGGAATGTATTTACCAGCTTTTTTCGCTTCTTTACAGAAGTAACTCAAAACTAAAGAGAATTTATCATCCATTACAGCCTTACTGGTACTTTTTTAAATTAAAATATGGTAACACGATAGTTACCGCTACTGCATGCGCATTTCAATTTGTAACGTGTTATCGTTATCGTAACGGTGTTGCCAGTATCGTCATTTCTGTAACACAACACTGGGCTACAGGCACAATTGATTTGGTGGAAACGGGTTACCTGTGACGTGACGAGTTACCTGCCTGAAGAAACAAAACGAGAAACCTATCACTAACATTTATGTCTGTTTGATCCGGGTTATGTCAATTACGATTCTTTGGACTCCATTGAAGTGAAATAAATAAATTTTAAGCCTTATCTGAATGGAATTATACTATTTTTAACACGATATTAATTAAATTGTGACATGTTTGACCTGATTTGAGCGGGTTAAAGGGCAAGGGGTACACTATAGGCATTGTTACATCACGAGTACTTGTATGTGTGCAACACAGGCAAAGGATTGGAATTTTATGTTTTAAATTCAAGTACTTGCAAGAACGCATTTTCACGCGTACTTGCTAGTAAATATATTGTATACGGTGTATATATATATACATGTATGTACATTATGAATGTTTATTTGTTTATTTATTTATTTATTTATTTATTTATTTAAGTTATTTGGATGTTTTAGTTTTTATCGGTTGTTATTTTTTAATTAGTCGAGGCATTATTGGGCCAAGTTCAGTCGCTTGAGTAACGTAGCCGAACGATGGTGTCTGTTGGAATAAGCGCTGCCAGGGTGTGGACGTGAACAAAGTTTAAGTAGAAAGTGGGTCAGCGCGAGAAACGCGCAGAGGCCATTAATGTTTGTTTTTGTATGCGAGTGGACGAAAGTGAGTTTTACATACTCAATTTTCACATTTTGTGCACCTAATTTGCTAATCACAGTCGGATTATTCTCAAACCATTTTATGAGTAAAAAGTCGACGCTTTAACGTTTATTATAGTTTATCTGTATCTATCGATGAGTTTTTCCAATCGCAATCTGTATAGAGTACGTTAATTTCCACAGTTTACAGAAATTTGTAAAATAAAACTAGTGTTAAAAATATGAGAGTAATTATTGGCGAGATGAGGTAATAGTAACAAAATTTTTTAAAAATGAGTCACGTATTTTCTCGGCGCTTTTGCCGCAAAAGTCGACAAATTAAAAGTTGGAATCGATAAAGAAAAAGTATGTCGGTGTGATTTGGAACCGTAGTGAAGGAAAGAGGCGAGTCGAGTCGAGTCTCTTAGTGTGACCTCATTCATAAATGGGGCCCACGCCGACAGGTAGGCTTGACCTTGGAAGGGCCCAGTGAAAGTATGCGCGGCTCTTGGCTCGGAGGCAGAATGGCGGCTGCATCCCACCAGTCTCGTTCGATTATTCCGAACTTTGGATTAACGTTAACTAGATTTATATGATGAATTATTTATTCTCACCTTTAGAATCATCACGAAGGGTAGGTTTGATTTTATCGATTGATTAGATCGACGTTGGTTTTAGATTTTAGGGAAAAAAATATCATTTTAGCCGTTCTCCTTCCACCCCCCAAAAAAAACGAAAAAAAGAAAACAACAAACAAACAAAAAAATACGGCTGATGTAGTTTCGAAGCTAATCTTACTTTCTGATATATTTAAACATTTTTTGGGCGTTGGAGTGAGTCATTTTAGTTTAGGAGCTATTTTGTTTGGGTTGGTGCTCTTATGGTCGGGTCCATGGCTTCGAGCAGTCGAGGGTGGATCGGTCGAAATGAAAACAGACCCACCTGTAACTGTCGGTGGGTGAAAATGGTGAATTGCGGTCGATCGATTGTCGATGGGAAGAAAATATAAAGTTTGCGATTAAAATTTTTGTTTTTCGACTTTATTCGTAGGTACGATGTTCGGATCGAGATTGACGTCTTGAGTGTTGTATTCAGTGGTTATATCGGCCGATAACCGCAAGGAGGGGAATCTGACCTGTTTATGGAGGAATGAACGGGTTCAAGGAAGGTGTAAGTAGGCTTATTACTCGATATAAAAAAAGAATCGCAAACAATCTTGCAGCTCCACATACAAGTTTATTTGTTGAGAAATAATTTCATGTACATTTTTTGTTTAATCGAAGGATATCGTTGTCGATGCAAAGTGTAAGTCAATAAGTTTTACGTCCCAAACGGTCGAATGATAATGTATAATTTACATGCGGTTAATTAAAATTATATACGTCATACTGAATTATGAAATTTTCCCACAATGGTGAATGCAGTGAAAGGGTCGTGACAAAACCTGGCACTCGTGCAATTTTGGCCCATGCCATTGGCCTTCGCCATTCACTTAGGCCATTTTTTTAAAATTTAATTTAATTTATGAATACACTATTTAAAATTTTTAAAAGATTCGTTTCATTGACTGTAACGTACAAAAATTTGAATTTTAAGCCATCTACCAAACTACCAAACTCTAAAGTCTGTTTGCTTATTTCAAGATAGTTCAAAACGTCCTGTCATTGGCCGAGACTGCTCGCCACAGTTTCTAGTGCAAGTGATTGGGCCATAAAATTTGTTGTTTTGACCGGTTGGGTCTAAAAACTGATCACTTGACATACCGTACGTCTGTTTATGCTAGGTTTGGGTACAATAGTCCTTGTCCATACTTCTCGACCAATGACAGGACATTTTTGAACTATTTTGAAGTAAGTGAACGGACTATACCAAACTCCAAATAAAAGTTGCGACCATGCGCGCTTC